>JAFBMS010000465.1:0-30000 GCA_019788955.1 Albula glossodonta | reverse complement strand
GTTTTTATTTATCTCTCTCAAGTTTGAATGCACAGACTTGTCTGTTGGTGTGGGCTTGTGTCTGTTTAAGACACAAGAGAATTATTGTGTTGTTAATAATATGATAGTTTTATTTGTTTCTCTCTTTAGTCAATTTGAAGACTGTAGAATATCTGAACACCTAGTTCCTTATTAATTTACCTACTCGCACTACGTATGTAATGGTTTCTGAAAATTGGATTTCAATTCATTATTATTATTATATATGGAGCTCTGACATGTCTAATAAGGCCTGGAGTTCTGGTTTTATACAATGTAATGTATTAATGCCTTCTAAATGTCTCAAAAAGGATCGCTTTGTAAATGATATCTCTCAAAACTTACCAAAAAAAAACAATACACATTAACTTAAGTATAACTAATAACAAACTACGCTCTAAACAGGTCAATAGCTGAACTCTAAGTAAATGAAGTGTTGGTATTGGTATTGGTATTGCACATTTAAACACTATTTAGCATTTAAGCTGAAAGACTTCACTTGAAGTCTGAACTCGCTGGTGTGCTGTGCTTGTTGTTTTGACAGATGTCAACAGAATGGTGATGCAAATGAAAGCTATGCAGGTGTTTGGTTAGTCCTGGATTTCCTTGAGGAATTAAGTGCTAGTATACTCAGCCTACCTCCTAACAGACACATCCACCTCTTAACTATCTTGAATTGTATGATATCTGCAACTGTAAACGTGGTAACAGCTTGAATGGAGGTGAAACAGCTGAAACGTCTTCCACATTCTATCCAGGGGTGCATACACTGTGGTGGTCACTGTGACACCAAAGGCAATTAGGTGAGTTCCCTTTTGAGGCAAGGTGCTACGATCTGTACACCCTAGCTTATGATCATCATAACCATTGATCAAATGAGGAATAAGCCACAGTGGGCTTCACTATTGTGGTCATATGACCCACCTGGGGGCAGTGTGGTGCAGTCCCCTGGTGGAACCGAGAGGCAATTAACTATACAACATCCTTGCACAAGCGCATCACCTGGATTGGTTTATTCCGCTTATACCATGGCTACTGGCAGCTGAATGAATCAGCATGCAAATACAGTGAGACAAACAAATAGCAGCTATGTCGTTAACATGTTTCTGTTTTTCTATTATTTTCAGTTGTCATTGGAATATGTTTAACGTGTTTATATATGAATTTGAAGTGGAGATAATAGTCTTTATGCCCCATCTGCTTCATAGCTGCACACAATTTGTCTCTGTGCAGATTACAGGAAAATAATAAACAACCTGTTCACCAATCAGAATTATGTAATTATGTAATTGAACTAAGCAGTGGTATAATTTGGGAATAAATGAAAGGTGTGGAAGCCAAGAAGTCAAAGGGATGTCCAGTCCTCTTTGGGCTCTTGTTTTCCAGCTTTAATGTCTGGCACCAGTGTGCTGAAGGGTGAGCATGGAACAGTGCCTCTCTGAGACATGAGTGTGAAGTAATACTAGCTGACTGATTCCCCAATATGCCTCTGAGTTTGTGAATCAACGAAAGGCTGTTTGACAGAAAAAAGCCTTTTTGTACCAAACACTAAGAAGCCATTTGCATACTACTGAATCCAGTATACCTGCTTATGCCATCCCGACCTGTGGCCTGACTGAGTCATTCATGCATCACATCCCCCTCCTGTAGACTTGCCTTTTGCTGCACAAACTGCTTCTGAAAGCTAAACTCACCTGATTGGCATCTCAGACCGTGTTTCAACATAATGCTTCTTCTTACAATTCTCCACAATTGTGTTTCCCCTGTTTGCAAAGTTTTATCTCTGTCTGAATTTATGATGTGGCAGGGCTGGAGCGATAGTGCTTTTATCCCCCACACTACCTTCCCCACACATACTCTCTCGCTCTCTCTTTTGCAGTGTCACACACATTTTCGCTCACACTGTCACACAGACACACACACACTCGCAGCTTTGCTAACATGCTTCAGTCCACGTGTTGCTCTTGCTATTATCACTGTAAGGTACTGATTCCTTTGTGTGAGTTTGCTTGTTCCATGATTACAGTGTGTGTATGTTCCAGGTGCGAAGACGGCAGTTCCTCACCTTGAGTTTATAAACATTTTAATGCCTCTCTTCTTCATAAAGCATTCTTTTTTTAATTGGAGATAATAAAAATTGGCCATTTACGTATTGTTTTTTCATGTTGTTTTATTGTCATATGTTTTACAGAGTTGTAGACAAATAATGGAATGCATTAACACATTTCCCACCTAGCTGGCTACCACTATTTATTGTTCAGCTGTTTTTCACAGCATGGGCTACCTCCTTATCCTACTTTTGAAACTCTTATTGCAGCTGTGGAGGCTAACAGGAACCACAGCTTGGCATTATGGGTCATAGGAAAAGATGAAGAAAAAAAAATCCCCATATATTAGACAGATAAGTTGTAATAGAAACAAATATATAAAATGACACATACAACATGAACTAATGACATGTCATTCCACATTCAAAAAAATCTGACTGCCAAGTAACTTGTTTAGACACTATCACAATGCCTACACTAGGTTGTTGGGGTCCAAGAATTTGGTTGAGCACTACTAACTTGAAGCTATGTGTAGGCCTCAGACTGGCTAAAACTGACAAATCCATGTGAATGAGTTTATTTTAGACGCTACCATTCAATATGTGTCAGTATAATGGGCAGAGACCCAAAATTAAACAGAAAAAGTCTCTAACCGCGCTGATCTCCCAGGAGGATGCTGCACACTGGCATTCGATGAAGTGACTTTCCTCTTTTACTATTAAGTGCTTTCGGATCTTCATATAATCCAACAGATGCGAGGGCATTCCACAGTTGGTTTTTGTTGTTGGTTAAATTGAGGGTGTGGTTCACTTAACACTGGTCTAAAAGTGCATAAGAACAAATAGGCTTCGTTTATCAGTCAGGTCTAAATGAATTTCAAATGGTGAGCTGAAAAATAAGGTAGCGCTGTTGAAAAGTATGCGCTAGCAGTTCTTTTAAACACGTTAAGTGCTTTATGGTGCTCGTCGCTCAGATTTACAATTTCAGAACTTGTTTTGACCTGTGATTACATACCTAATGCAAGGAATCATTTACTCACTGTACAACGACTGCACCTGCTATCTACATCGGAAACTAATGGGGAAACGTAATGTCGTGCAATGTAAAGTAATAGGGTCTCGTGATGCAGATATATTTGCTCATAGTTTGAGCTCATATTTGCTGTGGGTAGTTCTTTTGTTGCGCTGAGACAGAGATGCTAAATAAGATAACTGATGAAAGAGGTTTCGTTTAAAAAATTCACAATCGGTGGTTTCAATTCGCAAGCCCAGTATTCTTGTCAAGTTAATACAAGATTGTTCAGTCTTGTACCGAGTCAGTTCCCTAAGAGACTCTGTAGGGACTCACTCACCTCCGGCTAACATTCATATGCCATGTATGGACTATTTTTTATTTATAATACTGAACAGACACATGCGTTTTGCCATTTTTTTTCAGCCTGCCCAGTGTTTGTCATGTTTCATTTGTCAATTCAGCGGAGTGCTAATAAAGTTTACGAATGGACTAAACCATCTGATATTCATATTTAAGATTAAAAATGGACATCTAATATGGGCATTAATACATCTTAACGTAGTATTAACACAGCAAAATATAAATCTTTCCTTAATTTTCCATGATAATAGCGACGTTTTATAGCAGTACTTTGAATTGTTCGATTTTTTTCTGGCAGTACGACCTCCCCCCTGCACATACAATAGTATTAAAGCCCGGCGAAAACATGGCGTCTCAGTACTATCTGGAAATGCAGGAGAATTTCAAAAATAACAACAAAAGTCGGGAATTCCCGGCTCACAGCGCTAAGGTTCATTCTGTTGCTTGGAGCTGCGATGGCAGACGGTTGGCTTCTGGATCATTTGATAAAACTGCAAGCGTATTTGTTCTGGAGAAAGATCGCCTCGTAAGTGTAGTACATCTAGTTCTGCGCTGCGATGAATGAACCCTTGCTCTTACTGGCCTAGGTTACATGTGCAGCGCTGTAGTAACTTCTTAAATGATGTTCATCTCAGAATCAAATTACCTAGCTACTAAGCGGCGAGTTAATGATATTGTATGTGGGAACACATCAGCTGTATGAAATTAGGATGAATGGAAGTGGTTATTACCGTGTGCCGTACTGACACATTCGTATTTGCTACAGTTCAGTTCAATATAAATACATTTTACATATGGTGTCGTCGACATATACTTCATAATTACCCAGCTAACTTCCTTATCAATTAATGAACATATTGTAATTTCAGGTAAAGGAAAATAACTACCGGGGTCATGGGGACAGTGTTGATCAGCTATGCTGGCATCCTACAAACCCAGACCTGTTCGTCACTGCATCGGGGGATAAAACCATCCGCATCTGGGATGTTCGCACCACTAAGTGCATCGCTACTGTCAACACGAAAGGTTGGGTTTCTTCCGCTCTTCAGTGTCGAATGCATTAAGTAGCTACTGCACAAGAGACACAATTGTAATCTGTAATTTAATTATATTTTGAGGAAGCAGTGTAGTGTGGTAAGTGACATGGTGTCGGTACATGCACCCCAAGGGTTCCCCTGTCAGTCTGTAGGTGAATCAAATAAAAACAGAAACTTTTATAAAATTTCAAAAAATAATTTACAAAAATTCACATGTCCAAAAATGAATTTATAAGTTTATCTGACGTATTAAAAGTGGGCCTAGGTAAATTGCAAGTACACACAGCAAGTTCACCTCCCTGACAAATGAGTTATTTTAAATATGTTGTATATTATGTAATTAAATAAGGTAATTATTTTGCAAGGTCTTTGTAGAGTGTTTGAACATTGATTATTTACTGAATTGTTGATCTTTTTATAGGGGAAAACATTAATATATGCTGGAGCCCTGATGGTCAAACCATTGCTGTTGGCAATAAGGATGACGTGGTAACTTTCATAGATGCCAAAACACATCGGTCACGAGCAGAGGAGCAGTTCAAGTTTGAGGTGAATGAGATCTCATGGAACAACGACAACGATATGTTTTTCCTGACCAACGGAAATGGCTGCATCAACATCCTCAGGTACTGGCTTTTGGTGAGATGAACCACAGCATGTTGGTCAGTGTTGTAGTTTGTTAACTGAGTACTTTACAGATGTTGGAGCTTTGAATAGGACACTGCTGTAGTGTCTTTGAGCAACATACTCAACCAGCCTCGCTTCACTGACTGTTCTTTCTTCTAAACAGATGGAATAAAAAGTGTAGATGATGAAACAAACTCTAATTTTCTCTGAAGTTACCCAGAACTGAAACCCATCCAGTCCATCAATGCCCACCCGTCCAACTGTATCTGCATCAAGTTTGACCCCACTGGGAAGTACTTTGCCACCGGCAGTGCAGATGCCCTGGTCAGCCTTTGGGATGTGGAGGAGTTGGTGTGCGTGCGCTGTTTCTCCAGGTGAGGAGCAGTCTAAATGAAGCGCTGCCACATACTGTAGAGGCCTATATCATTTCCCAGCTGTATAAACCACCTGATCATGAATCCAGGCAGAACTGTGAAAAAAACAGTGATGTTTTTTTAAATGTTTTGAGCTGACCTTTCTCCTCTCTTGCTTGTAACCAGCCTAGGTTTATGGTATCGTTGTACTGATGTCCTTAGTTGTCACTGGGTTTTAGAAGCGGGTAACAGAAATTCAGCTGGAGTCTAAACTATGTAAGGCAGCCTGGTTCCAGCTGTAGTGGTAAGGAAAAAGTGGAAATGGCTGGCTGTAGGGTTGAATCCTTTCCTTTGAATATTAAACAGGTTGGACTGGCCGGTGCGTACTCTGAGTTTCAGTAATGATGGGAAAATGCTGGCTTCAGCATCTGAGGATCACTTCATCGACATTGCAGAGGTTGAGACTGGTATGCTGCATGTTTCAGTTAATTAACATGTCCATATGAGCCTGTTTGAATGGAGTTCTGCTTCCCTTAGCTCATTTGAGATACCTTTAGATTTAATTCAATTCCAAGCTAATCATCCACAAATGTGTGTTGTTTTGTCCCAGAAAGTCTGCATACTACTCTTTTGAATAGGGACTTGATGTGGCTCTTTAATAAAAACAGTTGCTTTGGCAAATCAGCATTAAGGAAGAGAGGAGATGGGAAGAGACTGATCTGAATGCATTTTCTGCTGTTTTTCATGCAGGAGAGAAGCTATGGGAAGTCCAGTGTGAGTCGCCCACTTTCACTGTAGCCTGGCACCCCAAAAGGCCCTTACTGGCATATGCGTGTGATGACAAAGATGGAAAATACGATAGCAACAGGGAGGCTGGCACAGTCAAGCTCTTTGGATTGCCCAACGACTCCTGAAGGATGTGGCCGCAGATGATCGTGTGGCCCAACAACCCTTGTCTGGAGTCACTGTAGGCCTGTAAGCTGTACTCTTACAAACAGGCAGTGTTAGGGTTTGGCTAAACCAAACTCCTCAGTGTTGTCCAGTTTGAACTCACACATGGGAGGGCTTTACTATTCAGTTTGCATCCTTTCAGTGTAAATTTTGTTGTGGTTTCTTGGTGCATTTATGCAACCCCCCCCATCTCCTTAAGTAAGCCAAATTATAATTGTAATGTCAGTGTCAATCAGTTTTTGTGAAGGGAAATGTTTCACCTTTGAGTTAACAATAGCTTGAGTTAACCAAAGTTTTTTTTTAACTCTGCTATTTTTGAAACCACACTTTAGACGTGTTGCATTTTAACATTGCTGTAATTTGCATGAATACAATTTCTGCTAAGTTAAACCAGTGTGAAATTTAAAATAATTACATGAAGCAAAACTGAAACCAATTTGAAAAGACTTGCATCTCCCCAGCTCTAAAATAAGATTTGAGTTCATGACACTCCTCTACAACATGCAGTGTTTATCTCTATAAAGAAATTGAGAATAACAGATTTGCGTCAGATCCATTCGTTTTATTTCATTGATTTTAATTCAGTTGGTAAGTGTATCCCCTTCACCTTACCAAATGCGGGAAAAGGTTGCTTAAGAGTATTAAGGTTTTATTTCCTCATAACCAGAAGGGGGCCTCATCTCACCATGACAGCACACTGAGAAGCCTGTTCCATTCGCTGTGAAGGAAAGGGTTGCTTTGCCTTTGAATGCAGGGGGTCATGAAATGAATTTTTGTACTATGTAAATTTTTTTCAGCAGAAGTTGGATTTTTATACCATTAAACGAAGATATGGTGACGTGATGTCCAGTTGTTTGTGCATGTGTGAATGGGCTGGGGTTAGGCTGTTTGTGTATGTATGTATGAGTGGTCTGAGCAGGAAGAGTTTTCAGCCTTTTCCTCCCATTGCATCTCAAAGAGTTTGCAGCTTTCATATGTACCAGCAGTATCCTCTGTCAGAGCATGGGAGTTTATACTGAAATGTGTACAAAGAAAACACATGTGCATATGTTCATATGAAATAAGGATGTGTACAGCACATGAAGTGAACATACATTCTCATACATTTCACTGATGTGTAAGCTTAGAATGTCATCTTGGTAAGCTGATTGCTTAGAGTACAACACACATGGACACATTAAAAGGTGCTTTTAGAAAAGGCAGATCAGAAAATGTGCTTTTGCTACATTGTACATGTTTTTTGAGGTAACAGTGGCATTTTACAGAAAATCCTCCAATTTACACCCAGTGTATGAGGAGCAGGGATTGCTTTTTATTTCTGTTACACTTTGCTGTATAATTTCATGTAATGTATGACGTTTATGGTCAGGAAAAGCACGCAACATAACATTCACAAAATAATTGAATATGCTCTACTCATTTTCCTGAGGTATTATTACAAGACATGAATCCTTGTATACCATTTTGAAAGTATTGTTTGACAAGACCATCAAGGTCTTGGTTAAAAATCCCTCATTTTAATTCATAACTTATAAAGATTTTATTGCTATTGCATGCTAGCTTATTGTTCAGTGATTTTCTGTCATAAGACTAGGGCAAATAGGTTATCAGCATTTCCTAAACCCTACTGAGAGTGCATACTTCAGGAAACGGCTTAATTCAGGGCAAACAGCAAAACAGCAGTATAATACAAATAGTGATATTATTGAATCATCTATTACCAAATGTGGACAGCTGTTTGCAAGAGATTGGGTAGTGGGCCCCTCAAACAATATGACAAGACCCTTTAGAGCAAAGTGGTGTCTGGGTTACTATGAAGGTAATGCGAGTCAGTTGTCCTGATGGACTCTGATGGACTAGCTGTGTCTCTCCTGTAAGGACGGCCCATGTGCTGCAGCAGGTGTTCGTATTGCATTCGTGCAATGTGTAATTGCTTTGGCTCTACAGTACAGTACAGTGTACAGGCTCCCTGCTGGCATATGACATGACAACCTGCTGATCTTTAGGGATTTTTTTCCATGAGAAAACATGGATTTTGTGATTTCTTGTAAATATAAGAATATGTAAAGATACAGTGGATAAGGAGAGCAGGGTCTTCATGCTGGAGAGAAGCTCTTTAGCAAGGGTAGCCTGCTAATGATGGACGGTTCCTCCTCAGTGCAAACCTCTATAAACCCTGTGCCTTATGCTCACTGCCTCATTGTTTTTACTTTCACGAGTCACTGCCATACCACCCATGCTAACAGAACTGACAATGAAGCTAAAGCATTCCTTAGATGAATTCTACCAGCTACTTCCCACTCATCACACAGTACTACAGGAGATCTAGCACTCAGTGGGGATGAGACATATTGCTTCCTGAATTAAATTGCCATTTTTGTTACTTTAGGCGCCTAAAAATCAGTTTAAGGAAATGCTGATACCTTAGCTTCTGTTCTTAATAGTGATCCAACTGTGATAAATGTTCATGTCATGTTCTTACCAAACATTTAAATTAATGGATAAAAATATCAACAGTGCTCAGCTGCAATACAGCGATGAGCCGTTGTAGTGGTGAGCCCTTGTATAATTCAGAGCTATACAGAAGTGTCCATTCAGTTTGTTAGCTATTAATTGATCATTTTTTCACTTATCCACACCAAGTCCCATTTTTTTACAAATTGTAACACATAAGTGTAAGCCCATCCCATTGCTACAACAGCTAGCATGGCTGGCCCCCCATGGGCTGAAACCAGGAGGAAGGAGAACGCTCTCTCCTTTCTGAAGGGGAGTACTGGCTGGTGGGGGCGTGCACACAGAGCAAGGCCCTTAACCCCACATTGCTCCCAGGGAGGACTGGCCCTTGGCCAGCCTAATCTACTGTAAGTCGCTTTGGATAAAAGCATCAGCTAAATGACAATAATGTAATATAATGTCTGTATGTATGTACATATGTCTTGTGTAGCTACTTAACATTTACAATAACCAATATTGTAATAAACCCCTACTCAACAGGCACAGCATCGCCCAAACCTCACCACACATGCTATTTTGCTATTTTCTGTTTTAGTTGCCAAGTATGAATAACACCTACTATCATCTGAAATAAATGACACAATACCATACTTAAATGTTCCTAAATTCTAATCAATATTCACAATTAGCCACAAAAAATAATAGTGAAAACACATATAAGATTAAATTCAACACAAAAAGGGAAGTGTAGGATAGGTCATGAACAGTGAGAATCACATTAATCGGTTATACACAAAACAAATGTAATTGTTCCCGTTTTGGTATACTTTCCATGACAGGCACGGAGATTCTGTTGCCCTGTACTAAGCTTTCCTGCCTGTCAAGCCCACATCTGAGCCCAGCAAGCTGAAGTATTTTCAGTTCCTCTCACCCAGCTCTGCAAATGTCATAGGCGTACAAATATGACATCACAGCATTTTTGGGTAAATAAAAACGTCTGTATATTTTTAAGTGCATTGTAAAAAGGGTAAACTGCTGAAATATAATGTCTGGAGTATCAAGTTTATTTTGAGCTAAGATTGGGTATCATTATATGAGGATAAATATTTTTTAAAATGCTGTCAAAATGAATGGAGTTCAATGGGAAAATAATGTTTCTGCCCACAACCTGCAAGATGGCAACACTTTTTCCAGTGCTTAGGTTGAGAGCTGAAAGCTGGCATCTTGGATCTGAGTTACCTGATGCAGGATTGGCTCCCCCAGAATATGGGCCCAGATGTCATTGGTATGAA
Source organism: Albula glossodonta (assembly GCA_019788955.1). NCBI lineage: Eukaryota > Metazoa > Chordata > Actinopteri > Albuliformes > Albulidae > Albula > Albula glossodonta. Next base: position 19,846 of record JAFBMS010000465.1, on the reverse strand, counting down.
TTTCACATTTTTATAAGCATGTTTTCATAACTCCATTCTTAAGAATACTCTCCTGTTTCACAGTAGAAAGAAAAAGTAGTGCTGTTCTGCTCTGCTGTTTCTAATGCGTGCACAGGCTATCACCAGCCAGTTTATCCATGCGAAACACCAAGCACAGCGACAGAGTGACTGGATCTATCTAACAATGTCCAGTGTATCGTAAAATAATAAAACTTAATGTTAGCCACATTCAAAAGACAGCATTTATTTTTTACATATTTTAATTGTGTCACATAGGTGTGTTATACATATTCATGCATGTCATTTAAAATATATATATTTTTGCTGTTGTTTTTAAATGTATAGTACTTTTATCAAAGCACATTAATATGGAAAACCAATTACAAAAATGTGAAAAACCAGTCAGGACTTCAAAATCTGATGTACGTCTCAGATTATTTATACTAACCCACTGAGACATCAATGTCTCCAGAGAGTGATGCTTTCTGGAGCCGAAACTCACTAACTGTACTCATTAAACACTAGCCATTGTATACACATTCAGTTGATAAACATGCCTGCATGAAAAAGCCTTTTCTAAAACGGGCCTCTTTTTAGTGTGTGGGAGCAAGCTGGCTCGCTTCTCTAGACCATTGGGCATTTTCATTTGTTATGCAGGAGGAGATCTGGATGCTTTAGTGTGAACACCCTTTCAGGAAGCCATTCATGCCTCTAACCCCGAGGCAGCGAAACTGCAGCATTCCCAAATCCTTCCTGACAGCTCATACAAGTAAGATAGGACTTCTTAAATTTCCTGAATGAACACAGAACGACTGGAGGAGTTTGACCTTACCCATTCATAGTAGGAAGTCAACAGTGGCTGTGTAGTGAGCCATCCCCTGGTAACACAGCATACACTCAAAGTACTTTCATGTGATTCTGTATGAATCTCCTGGCCTTGAGCCTGTTGTAAGTGTTCCTGTCATTCTCTGGAGCTGTGCAGTGTCCCATTCTGCTTTCGCCTCATCTGCTGTACAATACCTGATGTACAGTGATCACATATCATCAAAACAGGCACATACATACTGGATATTTGGTGAATACTGAGAAACATACTGGATATTTGGTGAATACTGAGAAACATACTGGATATTTGGTGAATACTGAGAAACATACTGGATATTTGGTGAATACTGAGAAACATACTGGATATTTGGTGAATACTGAGAAACATACTGGATATTTGGTGAATACTGAGAAACATACTGGCTTGCGGTCTGAGTCTGACTCAAGTGTTTTAATTGACGTGTTTTTCAGCAGACTTTGGAGGGCAGAATGCAGAAGTGGGTGGACTGCAAGAACGGCAACAAAAATAGACTGATAAAGACAGAAAAAAGCAAAAACAAATCTCACAGCCTTCAGAGGATTTGTCTTAGGGAACATTTTGAGTGTGAATCTGAATCTGGGGAACATTTCTTTGGCACCATATTTTAGTGTTTTTTGTTTGTTTGTTTGTTTCTCTTCTGACATGTTGATGCTGCAGTAGAGGAGAGGAGGAGAAAGGACATTTTAGGACTTTTCAGCAGAGCTTCTGGACTGATGTTGACTGAGTGGGGAAAAGCACTCACGGTGTACAAGAGAGGATAAAAAAACAAACAAACAGAAAAACAACCAAGGTGTACCCAATAGGGATTTGTACACTCTGACTGCCGGGAAACCATTTGTGAGTGAGATTGCACGGGGCGGCCTTGTTAATCCTCCTCCGCAGTGACAGACTTGCCCAGCAGGCAGCTCTGAGTGCCTGGATTAGGAGCCTTCAGGCTGGGCCATGGCAGCTGTCCTTCTCCCCCTTCCTGGAGCTCCAGTGTGCCAGGTTGCAGGGAGTCCCACTATGCAATTTCCTCTGGACAGCAGGGACCATACAAGTACCCCTCTGGTTTCCCCTTAATTTCTTTTAATTTGGTAAAGCCTGTTTTTTACCTTCTACAAAAACTAAGAGGGGAACTGATTCGCAGTCCCCTACAGCCGTCCTGCTGCAGGATGGGACGCTGCACCTTCGTAAGAAAGCAAACAGAGAAAGATTTAGCCAGAAGAGCAACAGCTAATTTATAACAAGTATATTATGTAAAACCTGTCGGTTATGGTATAGAAATAAATTTACATAAATATTTACATGTAGAAGACACTGAAATGTAGAGTGACTAACACATTTTACATGGTTCAGACACTCTGTTTAAGCAGCTGGAAGTCTCGCTGAAACATATCAGCTGAAGTGTCTTGCTGAAGGCCACAGTGACTGTACCCAATCAAGGACCCGCACCTATAATGTCCTGAATTTTCCAAAACATTAAACTACAGGACTGTCAGGTTTGAAACCACTGGTGTAGCATTTGCTGTTTAAAATTGTGGGCTATGTCAAAACTCATCAACATAGTTCACATGGTGGAAATGAAGACCAGTGACATGATAGAACCTCCTGGGCAATGAATTTACCATGCAATTCCAAGGAATGCTGAGCTCAAATAAGTTATGGTCTCCAGGATGCACGTAATATTTATGCAAATAATCGCTGGCCTCCAATAATTGCTATGTCAAAAATATTATGCTACCCTTGAAAAAGACTCACAATGTCACTAAAATAATATAGGAGTTTCCATCTTCTCAGTCTCCAAATCTTCCACTTTGGTCTTTCTGTTTTAATACAAGTGTATTATTACACACCTGTACTCAATTTCATTTACTTACTCACTTGGCTACCGTGAAAATGTGAAAACAAAACCTTTTGGGTGTACTAGTACAATATTAACTTGACTTGAATTGATGAACTTACCTTGCAGTAACAGCTATCATTCTCATCTTACCGGCTTTTATTTAGCCAATATAAACACATCTTAACATAAACAGTAAACACTTTTCTTACAGTGGATATAATGGTAAGTAGAAGGGTGTACATGGGAGTACAAGTGTGTCTCTATTTAATGAAAGCAGAGTATAAACTCTGATCCCACTTTTCCAAAGTGTTTATAAAGTGTAAAAGCCTGTGAGCTCAAATGGATTTATTGGCTTTAACCCTGCTGTGTTTGAATGGGTTTGTGTGCATAGGAAGCTGTGTTCTGCTGCATATTTACAAGTCAGGAACCAATTAGTCTGGATCAGATATATGCCTTGATTTGGAGGTGAGGAAGTAAGGAGTGCTAACTCAATTTACAAACACAGGTCAGGAAATACTTGGATACTGGGCAACTTGTCTAATGGAAGCACTGTCTGGGGTAAGGTACTGGAGGATAGTGTTAGTGTTAGTGTCAAATTAAGAGAACACAGAAATCAGGAGCTTGCTCTGTTTGCGTTTTGGTGGCTTGCCTCTGTCCAGGGTGTTTCTCTGCAAAAATGTTCTAAAAGCCTGCTCTTCAGAGGTGCCGAGATCAGAGCGGCATCAGTGAGCACTATGGTGCAGTCCAGTACAGAGCGACTCCATGGACAAACACACCATCCTCTCTGAGCACTATGGTGCAGTCCAGTACAGAGCGACTCCATGGACAAACACACCATCCTCTCTGAGCATTATGGTGCAGTCCAGTACAGAGCGTCTCCATGGACAAACACACCATCCTCTCTGAGCACTATGGTGCAGTCCAGTACAGAGCGACTCCATGGACAAACACACCATCCTCTCTGAGCACTATGGTGCAGTCCAGTACAGAGCGACTCCATGGACAAACACACCATCCTCTCTGAGCACTATGGTGCAGTCCAGTACAGAGCGACTCCATGGACAAACACACCATCCTCTCTGAGCACTATGGTGCAGTCCAGTACAGAGCGACTCCATGGAAACACACCATCCTCTCTTATACAGGTGTTGAGGAAATTGGTGGAAAACAGTCAACACTATTCAGAGTTTAAATAAAATTTTCCCTTTGGTTAATGTAAAGGAGCAGGTGTTTGAGGCCATGTTACCAATGCAGCGAAATGTGTCCCAATAATATATACCTATAAGGACAAGCAATGAAATCATAATTCCCAAGTTATTATTGTAGCAGTGCAGGATTTATGATTTATGTGAAATATAAAAATGTGTCTTTTTGGTGTTGACATATGGTCATTTCTGCATAAACAACAAATTGTTGATGGAATAACACAGTGAAGAGAAAATTGAATAATGCCCGATTACCCTGTGATGGTGAGACACAGCAGATTCAGTTGGATGCAGAATAGAATCTAATTGCAAACATTCTGCTTTCGCTTTAAGAAAGCGTTTGACCAAAATGAACCATTTAACACATGACAGCAGCAGTGCACATGAGGTCAGTTTCTGGAGTGCGTTCCTGTAAATTACACAGCAAGTGCATGACATTTTGGCAAAGCACTGTTAGAGAAACGCTCTCTCACATGTACATGTGCTCACATAAACACACACGCACACAGGTGCATATGGTCAGCCTACCTGCTGGCTGTACCAAACTGCATGACCTTTAAATGCTTGGCAAGCTGCAGAAAACCCACTTAAAATGTTCTTAAAAAGAGCCAACTCAGTGCACTCCCACAGACACACAGAGGCCACTAGTGATTTTCAGGTGAAAAAAATATTTTGTGGAAAAACCTGCCTCTCTTTCTAAAAACCTACATGTTAATGTTTGTGTACACTTTTTGCCTACTTGTACACAATTGTAAATGTGTCATGCTTTCCTTTCATCTTAAATTGAAAACTTTGGCATGTCGCCATTTGAGTTTTCTTTGAGTCCTTCATTATCAAACAATCTTCATTATCAAACATTATCAGCTTTCATGACCAGGTGTCCATTTTCCCCAGTTAGTGCTGCAGACTTTACCCATCAGTGTGCAAGTTAACATGATAAAAAGTATTAAGTCTAACGCAATCATTTGCCAAATAGCAAAATACATGGAATGAATGAATGAATAAGTCCAGTTAAATCACAGTATGAGCATCTTCATTTATTAATATCACTTATGCTTAGTTTACATTGCAACCAAGATACTATTATTTACTTTTACCATTACATAATTAATAGCAGACACCTTGAATTAAGGGGATTGTAATATGCATACTAGTACCTGTCCACACAGCCACACAACTTCGGCAATATTTTAGGTACACAAGCATTCCTTATAAAAGAGTGCCTAAACTGGGCTCTACCTGCAGGTCCTGTTGCCCACCCCCATACTGTGCCGCAATATTCCTGGCTAACATGGTAAATCCATTACTCATGTAAGTATGCTACAATTTAATGGTCATCTAGTCACATTCTGCTTTAAAGCAAATAAGTTAAGACATGGTAATCTTAAGAGGAGAATTTAAAATAGTCCATTCTGAGTCATTATCCTTGGCTTTCATTCCAAATCCATCTATGTATTATATAGTTATATGGTCATTTTTGTGAGGTGGAAATAAACAGTGTCTATGAAAGAAAGCAATGATAATGATTTTAATGTCATTATTAATAAAAGGGTGCTAAGTAATCAATTAATGACATTTCATTAATGAACTGAATTGCTGCACCGGCATAGTTCCATAAAACATGCTGCTCTGCCAAAACATTGCCACTTCAGCATGTTGTAGAAAGGATATGTTGCATGTTGCTGTACAGTCATACCCCTGTATCCGCGGTTTTAGCAAGCATTGCCACTTCAGCATGTTGGAGAAAGGATATGTTGCTGTACAGTCATACCCCTGTATCCGCGGTTTTAGCAAGCATTGCCACTTCAGCATGTTGGAGAAAGGATATGTTGCTGTGCAGTCATACCCCTGTATCCGCGGTTTAGCAAGCATTGCCACTTCAGCATGTTGGAGAAAGGATATGTTGCTGTGCAGTCATACCCCTGTATCCGCGGTTTTAGCAAGCATTGCCACTTCAGCATGTTGGAGAAAGGATATGTTGCTGTACAGTCGTACCCCTGTATCCGCGGTTTTAGCAAGCATTGCCACTTCAGCATGTTGGAGAAAGGATATGTTGCTGTACAGTCGTACCCCTGTATCCGCGGTTTTAGCAAGCATTGCCACTTCAGCATGTTGGAGAAAGGATATGTTGCTGTACAGTCGTACCCCTGTATCCGCGGTTTTAGCAAGCATTGCCACTTCAGCATGTTGGAGAAAGGATATGTTGCTGTACAGTCGTACCCCTGTATCCGCGGTTTTAGCAAGCATTGCCACTTCAGCATGTTGGAGAAAGGATATGTTGCTGTACAGTCGTACCCCTGTATCCGCGGTTTTAGCAAGCATTGCCACTTCAGCATGTTGGAGAAAGGATATGTTGCTGTACAGTCATACCCCTGTATCCGCGGTTTTAGCAAGCATTGCCACTTCAGCATGTTGGAGAAAGGATATGTTGCTGTACAGTCATACCCCTGTATCTGCGGTTTTAGCAAGTCTGGTTTCAGTTATCTGTGGTATACCGCAGTCCGAACTTTGTTTTTGGAAAATTCCAAAAATAAACAGTTCATAAGTTTAAAAAAACCCGCCCACTAACATATTTTTTAACAAATAACATTTTGTCATTGCAGGTTGTGTACAGTTACATTATACAATATTTTTTATTGTTAAATTAGTAACAGTATGTTTTTTCATTGTTCCTTCGTCCTTTGAGGGGTATAAAAAGCATGATTTTCATTGCTCCGTCATCCCTTGGTACATGATATATATATATATATATATATACACAGTACCAGTCAAAAGTTTGGACACACTTTCTCATTGAAGTGAATGGGAAAGCATATCCAAACTTTGACTGGTACTATATGTATATATATATATATATATATATATATATATATGTAATCGCTCTAACGTCTCTTGAGGATTACACTAAAACATTAGAATGCCTTTCATTCGAGAGAGAGGACAGTACAGTATAATAATGTAAAATGTACTTTATTATTACTGTATTTAATGTTGGTAATGTCTTACTGTGCGTAATTTATCAATTAAACTTTACCATATGTATGTGTTGATGCACACGAAAATCACGTTATGTATGGGGTCGACAGATGGTCCGGTATTATCCGCAGTTTTGGCAATCCGCAGTAGTTCTTGGAAAGTATCACCCGCGGATATGGGGGAACTACTGTATTTAAAAAAAAAAAAAAAAAAAACATTCTGCACTTGAATCAGCGATGCAAAAGAATACTTTCGTTGTGGATTTAAATGCGACAGGTATCAACGTCAATCCACTGGATCCCCACTCCGATGACAGCACCCCGGTTAAATATTGACTTCCAGGAGCTTAAATTATATTACCATCAGTTTTAAACGTGCAAGTAATGCTTGACATTCTGGGTCTAAGACTAACGAAGAGCTGGTGGCTGACAGTCTCGAATAACATTGAAATGCACAGCTTACGATTTTTTTTCCTCAATTACTTATTTATATCGGCCATTGTTTCAATACTTATATATTAGAGATATACGCTGATAATCATCATTTTTAAAAGTTTGTGATGCTGACGAAATATATATTATTTATACACTTTATATTTCAGTTTTGATTGGTTACAAACTTTTGACGGATGACTGCATAGATTTATCCACAAGTAATGATTTGGCGAGGATGCACTTTACAGCGAACCTCTTTGCAAATTTCCCCATAAGAGTCTGTCTAAGGAATGTATTTGAGAAACCCAGGTGCGTAGAACTTTCGTGGCTTAAGAACCTCTTTAAACACGTTCCTAAGTGCTAAGACCTAACGTTATAGAGAAACCCACCCCAGGTCAATAGCTCTATTTTCTCCAGTGAGTCATTACATACATATGCGTTCAATAAGACACACGGTGATATGATGATAAACCGAAAAGTACAAACAACCTCATGTGTCAGCCACCTTGCTTAGCTGTGGCTACTGTGTACAGGACAGTGGTAAATAGTGCAGTGTCGTTAATTCACTGGCCTTTACAGAAACTCCGTATGAATATACAAGCCTTGGTTACATCCCTAACTGACTGATTTAGACTCAAAAGACAACGTTATCAAAAGGAGTCAGTGTAAAATGATTTTTTGGAAACCTGACATAGAATTGTGTCAGTTGAATTTGGACTACTGAGTGTTTGTATACATCCCAGAATGCATTGTTTCATCAAGTTTCTCTGAGAAAGCACACTGTGTGTGAAATAAACAATGTTTGATTTTTAAAATTCATGATCATAAAGTTCATATGCTTCTTTCATGCATCTGCTCTTAGTTAAAATGATCTCAAATAAGCTGATAAAGCAGTGATACTCAGAAGACATTTTGTTCTTGTTTTAATTTTTAACCCTCCCTGACTCCCACACCCACCCCAAGGTTTAGCCTGGTGTTACAGTGGAATATACATTTATATATATTACAATAAAAAAAAAACCCAAAAGGGATTTCAGGCTTTATGTCTATAATCCAGTTTTGTATATATTCACATGTAATTGTGTGAGTCACTCTCCCCTGAAATGAAATCAATAAATAAAGCAGGAGATGTTCTGGAAGCTTCCACCCAATAACATTTCTCTGAGCTTATTCTGTGCTGCAGCCGTAGGCTTAAGGCTGTATGAAAACATGATATACCAGCCATAAGATAAGGAATGAGTGAAACATGAAAGAGACTAAATGCTGAAAATTAAAGCAATAGGGCCCCAGGAAATTTTGAACCTAGTTGAACTCATGGAAGTAAATAGCTATGTGCAGTTATTGAAGGAACCAATGAGCCAATGGGCCATAGATCAGTTGTGGGAGGAAATGGATTCAGTAAGGCAGAAGATCATGAACAGCCTCATACCGAAGGCACACATATATGCAGCATGTAATGGTATTGACTTTTGATGAAACAAATGGAAAATGAATGCTTTCAAATTCACACTTGTTCTGTGTGCTACTAAATGTATGGAACACTATTCAGTCAGTAGCTTTGTGACATCATGATTGTAAGTGACTTTGGGCATGATGTCATGGAGTTGGACACTGACTGAAAATGTACTTATGCACTTTAAAATACACAATTTTAAATTGTAATAGCATAATGACACTGATATATCATGGATTTACATATTTCTGGGCTAAAACTGCATTATTGTTAGGATGTATGCTTTTGCTAGAACTAGTGTCAAATCCATGCAGGCCACGGGTTGCTGCTCTTTCCTCCTCTCAATGTTTCAGCAGGAGGCGCTGCTCTTTCCTCCACTCATTGTTTCAGTAGGAGGTGCTGCTCTTTCCTCCACTCATTGTTTCAGCAGGAGGCGCTGCTCTTTCCTCTTCTCATTGTTTCAGCAGGAGGCGCTGCTCTTTCCTCCTCTCATTGCTTCAGCAGGAGGCGCTGCTCTTTCCTCCTCTCATTGTTTCAGCAGGAGGCGCTGCTCTTTCCTCCTCTCATTGTTTCAGCAGGAGGCGCTGCTCTTTCCTCCTCTCACTGTCTCAGCTGGAGGCGCTGGCATGGTTACAGGACAGTAGAGTGATGTAAGAGCATTTCTTATTACAAATCAACTCTGGTTTCACCTCAACACCTCACCCCCATTCTGAATCATTTTCTGAATAAAAGGCCCTCCTTTTTCATAATATGTACAATTCTAAATCGTGCTGCCAAATTAGCAATCATGTCCAAAAACCCAGGGGGGCCTTCCAGCCATCCCCCAAATTTCCCCCACTTATTTTGTTGTCTGTAATTCATGGAGTCTGCCAAAATTGCACCAAGGAGGACATTAATGATTCTCCAGCTAACCCTCTCAGGCATTTTTCTCCTCTCATTGTCCTTCCCTACCTGTCCCATGGACTTATGTCATAGTGTGGGGTGAGTGTTCATTGAATAATAAAGGTGATTGAGAGACAGTACTGATAATAGTGCTGTCAGTGGTGCTGCAAACAGCTTCATTAGCTCAGATCTATCAGCTGCTCTCACATGGGGCATGTGCCCTCCTTCCCTTTTGCTTTCCTGTCCTTTCTGAGAGCAGCGGAGGAGAGGACAGCAGGTGCCCTGCTCCAGCCAGGTCTAGAGTACACATACCTGTTCCACATCACACCACTGCATGATGCCCTTGGCCAGACACCCATGGAACATTGGCTGTTTCACTCAATACTCACTGGATTAGCTGCCTGCAGAGACATCCTGAATGAGACAGGAAAATTCCCAGATGACTCTGTGCCCACAAGTATTCTATAAGTCACATGATGTTAATATGAAAATGTTTATTTCCAAGGGGCATTATCTCATCCTGTGCTCCCACCATTAATTTCCTCTGAGGAGGGAAGGCTATGGGTTGTTCAGATTGACTGATGGTGAGTTGGAATGGTTACATCTCCATGGCTACATGTCTGACATGATCCACATATGCTTCTGACTGAGATCTACAAAACCAACAGATCAGATAATGAAATGGAGAGAGGAGGCACAGCAGAACATGTTTTGCAGCTATTCCTATTTACATGGTCCAGCACACCAATCTTGTGCTGGACCATGTAAATAGGAATAGCTGCTTAGTGGAACAGGCATTATGTCACGGCATGTCAGTTTTCATGTTAGGTGTGGTCAGGCACAATGTTGTCTTGCATGCTACTCATAACAATTGCATTGAAGACCAACAAAAACTAAGTCTCACATTTTTTCATAGTTGTTTTTGCTGTTATCAGGGCGCAATGTCTGACGCACAGCTAAATAGGCAGGTACACAACATGCATACACCCTGCTCAGGACCACATGCAAACATGAATAAAAATAAGATTACATCAAAAGATTGGTTGTGTATATTAAGGTATGTAAAATACACATTCCACAATAAGTGGCCATAATATTGATCAGCATTAGAGATAACTTATCTAATTTCATGACTGTGAGATGGAAGTAAAGGCAAACAAAAACGCTTATTATGCCCTGCTAACTGACACATCGGCATCACACAATGGTTTAGTTTATAACCTGTTACCCCCAAATCACACCCATATGTAATTAATGTCATTCGTCCACCCTCTTTTGCACCTGAGTTTTACACATTACAACATTCCCTGTTGAGCTATACTTAACATGAGAAGCATTGAGCTTCAAGCCACATTCATCAATATTTTCATAAAACTGGGTGCAATTTTGTGTAAATTTCTACAAACTAACAAACTCCATTGCATGTTTTCTTTTTTTTTGAAGGAAATGAAACATGTATGAAATCAATGAAAGTTTAGAACATAAAGTACTTTGAGGTTGGAGGTTCAAACCCCAGTCCAGCCACAGCAAGAACACCATTGCTGTTAGGCCCTTGAGCAAGGCCCTTCAGCCCACATTGCTCCCAGGGGGATTGACCCTTTGTTAGACTAATCAACTGTGAGTCGCTTTGGATAAAAAGCTAAATGACTGTAATATAACGATAACAATGTAATAAAATATATGTATATACTATCAAAAGCCTATGGTTGGTTGGTGCCAGCTTAATATAACATTAAATAGAAAAACAATATTTTGGGTGATTTTGGGATCTGTGCTGCAGATAGGAAGTACTTCCTAACAAATGATGAGGATGCAAGACCTAACCCTAACCCTAACCTTTCCTAGCAAACAATGAGGACATCAAACCTAACCAAAATGCAACAGTATAGATATCGTAAATGTATACTCCAAACACAATGCAACAGTGTAGATATTTTAAATGTGTACTACAAACACAATGCAACAGTGTAGATATTTTAAATGTGTACTCCAAACACAATGCAACAGTGTAGATATTTTAAATGTGTACTCCAAACACAATGCAACAGTGTAGATATTTTAAATGTGTACTCCAAACACAATGCAACAGTGTAGATATTTTAAATGTGTACTCCAAACACAATGCAACTCCAAACACAGCTTGAAGCAAATGACTAATTAACCAATAAGATCATAATATTTCCAGTTTCAATTAAAACAACAAGAAACTAAATTGTAAAAATATACAAAAGAACTTTGAGATAATTCAGCACAGCCATGTATATTCTTATTAAACTGTCACACACAGAAACTCTGTGGAAATGCATTGCACTTTAAAGTTGTGTTATGGCATTACAATGTTAATCAAAAAGGCGATGGCAATACAAAAATAAAGGGTATTCTATGCATATCTTAAAGAAAATTTCTGCTGTATATCAATTAAAATTACATTTGGGGAAATTGCATTTCCATAATTTTATGTTTTAGATATATTGCGCTTGAGAATAAATGACTATCAAAGCCATTTTTTTAACTGTTTCAAAATAAGCATAGATAAATGACAGCTAACTATCCTGTTGAGAAAAATAAAAGAAATTCATTTCAGTCACCAATGAAATACATAACCTAATTATCTTCATGCAATTTCAGGCTTTTCAACACTCCATGAGTGGAATTGGGTTTTATTGGTTTCCCGTGATAATTCCAGCCATCAAATTAAGCCTATGGCCCACTTTATCTCTCTGGTAATTTCTAAATGCAAAACATTGTGGCAAATAACAGAAAGGGAAAAATCAGATAATTTAAACATGTCAAAACCGAATAGTGCAAATGTTTACATTTCCTGCTTCACCTGTACAGTCTGTGTAAAGACCTGCAAAGACTCTCTCCCCCCGTTGCTCCCCAGAATGGGACTCCCAGCCAGGCTCTCTCGCACCCCCTGGAGATACAATGTACTCTGTGTAAATAGCCCAAAATTATGGCAGAACATAGCTACCATGGCTGTGTTTATGACAGAACTGGGTAGAAGCTGTTTCACATCCATAGACAGCAGCAGGAGTTACAGTCCCCTGCTTAGCGCCATCAGGAACTTCACCCAGCATACGTGTCACACACATTTGGCTTTTCAAATAAATTATTTTATACATTATTATATAATATTCAATGGTCTTTAAAAAAAACAAAAAAAAAAACAAAAACACTGTGCCACGAGTGAGCAAATTCAGTCCAAGGAGAAAGCAGGGGGTGCAGATGAAAATGCAGGCAGGTTGGGGGATGAGAAACGAAAGCATGGATTTATGTGAGAACTGTCTTTCTTACAATTCATTGCTCTCATGCAGAACTCATGAATTTACAGTCACATAGCAGCACTGTTTACTGAGCCAGCCTAGAGGGAGGGGGCAGGGATGGAAAGATGGAAATAGGAAGAGAAAGTGAGAGAGGAAAGAAATGGAAGAGTCCACCCTTAAGGCAGCAAAAAGGTGGGAGTATAAAAACTATGTCAGAAGGACACTGGGAGAACCAAGGCATTCAAGATTCCTCCTCATTTACGATTTTTACATATAGATAATACCAATACAACAACTGCCCCCAGCTGGGGACCAGGAGGAGAAGATAATAAGGGAAAATAATTAAAGCCTCAAGCATTACCACAGTAAGCTGATGTGCTCATAGCTGAGAGCACTCTTCTTTTGTACCAGTGTTTGGAAATTCAGTCCTGATGCCACATCCTTGTTTCTCTAGATACGCATCCATGGTGCACATCAGAGCATTTGATGGGTTTCCTAACCAGGACAACATTGTCTGTTAGGGTTTCCTAAATGGCCTTCCTCTCCTTCCTCACCAGGATAACATTGTCTGTTAGGGTTTCCTAAATGGCCTTCCTCTCCCTCCTCACCAGGATAACATTGTCTGCTAGGGTTTCCTAAATGGCCTTCCTCTCCTTCCTCACCAGGATAACATTGTCTGCTAGGGTTTCCTAAATGGCCTTCCTCTCCTTCCTCACCAGGACAACATTGTCTGTTAGGGCTTCCTAAATAACCTTCCTCTCCTTCCTCACCAGTGCTACTTTAAAAGATGTAAAATGGTTAGAATTTAAGTCTGACACTATGTGTTGAGTTATTGAGGGAAATTGCTTAAAAGGGATATACATGAAATAAATGTCAATTAAAACATGTACTGTACATAATGTACCAAACCATTACTAAGACATGGATAGTTATTCAGTTAGACAAATCACACACAATTATTTTGATCATTTTTAAACTGCAGGATATTAAAATCCAGGATGCAGACTGTGGGGCCCATTCACACACTGGTACTGTGCCTTAACAGGATGCAGACTGTGGGGCCCATCCACACACTGGTACTGTGCCTTAACAGGATGCAGACTGTGGGGCCCACCCACACACTGGTACTGTGCCTTAAATGGATGTAAACCATGGGGTCTATCCACACACTACAGCAGTGCCTTAACATAATGAAGACTGTGGGGCCCATCCATACACTGGAACAGGGCTTTAATAGGATGCAGACTGTGGGGCCCATCCACACACTGGAGCAGTGCCTTAACAGGATGCAGACTGTGGGGCCCATTCACACACTGGAGCAGTGCCTTAACAGGATGCAGACTGTGGGGCCCACCCACACACTGGAGCAGTGCCTTAACAGGATGCAGACTGTGGGGCCCATTCACACACTGGAGCAGTGCCTTAACAGGATGCAGACTGTGGGGCCCATTCACACACTGGAGCAGTGCTTTAACAGGATGCAGACTGTGGGGCCCACCCACACACTGTAACAGTGCTTTAACAGGACGAGCTACCTATTAGCCCCATAAAATGGCTCTTAACTTGACCTGACTATTAATCAGTAGAACTGGCCCAACCAAGTGAACAAATACATGAAAATAAATACACAAAACTTCTGCATCAAATTTCAATTTGAAAGTTTTCTTTCTCTGCAGCTAAACCCAATTACCACTCCACCTTGAAACCTGCACAAAATTCAATGATAAACATAAATTATGGCCTCCTTGGTATCTTGGTTTGATTGTTTCTGCTTGCCTGTCATTCGAAATTTTCCCTCTCCACTCTTTGTGTCACATGCACTCATTGCCTGCATAAATGATTTGAATGGAAAACAATTTCTCTGTCAGCTGCTGAATTAGGGGAAAGATAACCTTGTCTCTGGACTGATTCCATAAACAGCCAGCGTTCGAAATCACGGTCTACCAAATGTATTACCACCACTCAGCCATAGCGCAATTACCACCACTCAGCCATGGCGCAATTACCACCACTGAGCCAAAGCGCAATTACCACCACTCAGCCATGGTGCAATTACCACCACTGAGAAAAAGCGCAATTACCACCACTCAGCCATGGCGCAATTACCACCACTGAGAAAAAGCGCAATTACCACCACTGAGCCAAAGCACAATTACCACCACTCAGCCATAGCGCAATTACCACCACTCAGCCATGGCGCAATTACCACCACTCAGCCATGGCGCAATTACCACCACTGAGCCAAAGCGCAATTACCACCACTCAGCCATAGCGCAATTACCACCACTCAGCCATGGCGCAATTACCACCACTGAGAAAAAGCGCAATTACCACCACTGAGCCAAAGCGCAATTACCACCACTCAGCCATAGCGCAATTACCACCACTGAGAAAAAGCGCAATTACCACCACTCAGCCATAGCGCAATTACCACCACTCAGCCATAATGCAATTACCACCACTGAGAAAAAGCGCAATTACCACCACTCAGCCATAGTGCAATTACCACCACTGAGCCATAGCGCAATTACCACCACTCAGCCATAATGCAATTACCACCACTCAGCCATAGCGCAATTACCACCACTCAGCCATAGCGCAATTACCACCACTCAGCCAAAGCGCAATTACCACCACTGAGCCAAAGCGCAATTACCACCACTCAGCCATAGCGCGATTACCACCACTCAGCCATAGCGCAATTACCACCACTCAGCCATAGCGCAATTACCACCACTCAGCCATAGCGCAATTACCACCACTCAGCCATAGCGCAATTACCAACACTCAGCCATAGCGCAATTACCACCACTGAGCCATAGCGCAATTACCAACACTCAGCCATAGCGCAATTACCAACACTCAGCCATAGGGTTGAAGATGACTTTCATCTCGTACTTTTTAGCTGGTGTGTGTGATGAATTAATGAGGACCAGTAATTCCCCTGATCAAAGGCTGAAAGAGGTCTTTTATTTTAACGTATCACTGTGGATTTTAATATTTGAAAAGATAGTGACGGCATTAATTAATGAAAAAGACACTGACATGCAAGAAAATATATAATTTTGCAAAATAAGTTATAATAACTATAACTTATTTTCTGCAAGTCTATGGTCTTCTCAATTTAATCTAATGGTATATATAATACAATATTTATTGTAATTCGAAAGCATTTTTTCACGTTGCCTTGGTGAAATCATTATAAGTTGTATTATGTTATTGAATGATGAATAAATGACAAATGCCCTTTCATGTGGCCTGTAGCCCATAACATCGAAATTAACATGAACATGAACATGAGATGAGGTGTTTTCTGTATTTTTTATCACAAAAGCAGCTGTGGCTTTTCCTAATCACATCCCTGTTCACTTTTTCACTGTCTCTGCATTCTTCTGTCACTTTAACGGGATGCATGGTACATTTTTCCTTAATTCACAGCATATAGATCAATGGAACAATTAAGGTCATATTTTCGGCCACCAGTTGAAAAAAACTGCATTCATTCAATGACTGCAGACCTCATCACTGTGCATTGCCTGGTGTAAAATTTTAATGGTAATCCTGCGTCCATGTCCTGTAATACTTCACTTCAGTGACACGCCGATAAATCAGGACTGTGACACATTCACAGCTCTTGGCTCCTGGCTTGAGTTGAGGGGGTATGCGGCAGGATGTCATCCTCCTTGGAATAAATCTTGGCAACAACCATCCACCATGTAAGTTGTGTTCTCCCTTCCCATCTCCTTTGCTATAAAGGAATTAGTTATGCTGTTTATTGCCTAATTGCGAAAAGACGAAACCTATCAGCAATGTTTAAATGTCAATTTTTACCAACTCACACACACACACACATACACAAAAACACACACATATATGCATAAGCATGCACAAACACACACACACACACACACACACAAACACACATATGCATAAGCATGCACAAAGACAAAGACACACACACACACACACACACACATATGCATAAGCATGCACAAACACACACACACACACACACACACAAACACACATATGCATAAGCATGCACAAAGACAAAGACACACACACACATATGCATAAGCATGCACAAAGACACACACACACACACACACATATGCATAAGCATGCACAAAGACACACACACACACACACACATATGCATAAGCATGCACAAAGACACACACACACATACACACACACACACACATATGCATAAGCATGCACAAACACACACACACACACACACACACACACACATATGCATAAGCATGCACAAACACACACACACAAACACACACACACACTCACACACACATATGCATAAGCATGCACAAAGACAAAGACACACACACACATATGCATAAGCATGCACAAACACACACATATATGCATAAGCATGCACAAACACACACACACACACACACACACACACACACATATGCATAAGCATGCACAAAGACACACACACACACACACACACACATATGCATAAGCATGCACAAAGACACACACACACATATGCATAAGCATGCAAAAAGACACACACACACACATATGTATAAGAATGCACAAACACACACACACACACACACATGCATACGCATGCACAAACAAACACACACACACACATATGCATAAGCATGCACAAACAAACACACACACACACACACACACATATGCATAAACATGAACAAAGACACACACACACACACACACATATGCATAAGCATGCACAAAGACACACACACACACACACACACACACACACACACATGCATAAACATACACAAACAAACACACACACACACACACACACATGCATAAGCATGCACAAAGACAAAGACACACACACACACACACACATGCATAAGCATGCACAAACAAACACACACACACACACACACACACACACACACACACACACACACACACACACACACACATACACACAAGCATGCACAAACAAACACACACACACACACATATGCATAAGCATGCACAAAGACACACACACACACACACACACATATGCATAAGCATGCACAAACACACACACACACACACACACACACACACACATATGCATAAGCATGCACAAAGACAAAGACACACACACACACACATATGCATAAGCATGCACAAAGACACACACACCACACACACACATATGCATAAGCATGCACAAAGACACACACACACACACACATATGCATAAGCATGCACAAAGACACACACACACACACACATATGCATAAGCATGCACAAACACACACACACACACACACACACACATATGCATAAGCATGCACAAACACACACACACACATATGCATAAGCATGCACAAACAAACAAACACACACACACACACACACACACACACATATGCATAAGCATGCACAAACAACACACACACACACACACACACACACACACACACACACACACACACGTATAGCTGAACAATCTTAGAACACTGCTCTGACAAGCATAACGATGATAGAGGATGACTGCTATATCATTTTTTACTATTTTGTGATTTACAGCATAAATGTTTACTTAAGCAGTATACAATGTATTTGTATTTGAAAGAGTTAAAAATCTTTATTTGGTGTCAAAATTTTGCTTTGCTTTGCTAACCTCTGTCAGGGAAGAAAAATTCTAAATTAAAATGTAATTAGCTATATGCAAAATCTCTGGATTTAAAGTAGATTTGCTAGTATGGCTGTAGTAAACCTGAAGAATTATTAAGGATTGAGTCCAGTCTTGGTTTGATTTATCTCTGGGACTGTCGTTTAAAAATGACACCACAGCTGTTGATCTTCCAAGCCCCTTGCATTTTTCTCTTAAAAGTTGAAAGGCAATTTATTCCCACCCCAGTTGAACTTCAAGTGTGGGTATGAGGGGCTCAAAACCCTGGGCCCATACCCCGCTGTTCCAAGGAGACTTATTTATTGATTTATTTATTTATTCATTCCATTTTATGCCAACTTATATCATAACTACCATGGCCAGGGTCGCTGGTGAAACCTTGAAGCAAATAAATTATAGATGTCTAAAGGAAAGCCAGAGTGCACTTAATTATGTTACTGTCGCCATTTTAATATCTGGGGCCTGGCTGAGAATATGGTGTGTAGTTACACCCTGTCCTCTTCTTCTCTGCCAGTTTTACTGAAGGTGAGAGAGCCCAGCAGCCCTCTGTAATATATTTACACACAGAGAGCTTCCTGTCAGCATGAGATGAGTCTCTCTCAATCTCATGAATCGCTCTTGGGCCTCCTTACTGGTGCTGGAGGAGCATGCAGTGCCTCTATAATAAGTTGTGCTTCAGCACAAAGACGTGCGGCTAATCAAGCATGCAGCCGCAGCAGGAGCAGAGTCCATGCAGGGGAGTTTACTTAAGGACACACAGAACGCAAGGTTTTGGACTACGAATCACCACAATGTAACATAAGGCCCAGTTGATGAGAACATTTCAAATATTGGTGTGTGTATATATATATATATATATATATATATGTGTGTGTGATACTGCATAATGCTAAACCCCAATGATACCATATCACGGTAAACCCCAGTGGTTCTGTATAATGGTATACCCTCCCACACATAGATTATCATAACCCTGCTGCTAATGACTACATGCTGTTTCAGGCTGAGCAATCCCAGCTCAAAATGATAACACAGTTATAGGCAGTTTCAGAATAAATAAATGGTCTGTCCCAGAATGATGGTCCACCTGACAGCCCTAAAAGGAAAAAAAAAGATTTGATCTGTACATCTTTCAGAGCTGACAAATTGCTCAGTGAAATGTTTGTTTTATGTTTCTGTTCAGACTCCTTGGTAGAGTTGTTGCTGTCTTGCTGTTTGTACTATGCCTTTGCTGCATGACCATTACCCCCAACAACCCCCCCCCCCCCACACACACACACCTCAACAAACCCC
>JAFBMS010000464.1:7500-108787 GCA_019788955.1 Albula glossodonta | reverse complement strand
CTCAGGGAGAATATCTCAACCAATTGGATCTGTGTATTATAGGGGACACCTGTCTCAGAGCTAATATCTTAACCAATAGGCTTGTAGGCTGGTTAAAGTTCATTTCTGTCTAGTGACCCCTCCTGGTTGGGTGCATGGACCAAACACATACTGACTACATCATCCACAGACAACATATACGCTGTGTGATTGGTGCAGAGACAGTGTGTGATTGGTGCAGAGATAGATTGTGATTGGTGCAGAGACAGTGTGTGATTGGTGCAGAGATAGATTGTGATTGGTGCAGAAACAGTGTGTGATTGGTGCAGAGGCAGTGTTCTGATTGGTGCAGAGACAGTGTGTGATTGGTGCAGAGGCAGTGTGTGATTGGTGCAGAGATAGATTGTGATTGGTGCAGAGACAGTGTGTGATTGGTGCAGAGATAGATTGTGATTGGTGCAGAAACAGTGTGTGATTGGTGCAGAGGCAGTGTTCTGATTGGTGCACAGACAGTGTGTGATTGGTGCAGAGGCAGTGTGTGATTGGTGCAGAGGCAGTGTGTGATTGGTGCAGAGGCAGTGTGTGATTGGTGCAGAGATAGATTGTGATTGGTGCAGAGGCAGTGTTCTGATTGGTGCAGAGACAGTGTGTGATTGGTGCAGAGGCAGTGTATGATTGGTGCAGAGGCAGTGTATGATTGGTGCAGAGGCAGTGTTCTGATTGGTGCAGAGGCAATGTTCTGATTGGTGCAGAGGCAGTGTGTGATTGGTGCAGAGGCAGTGTGTGATTGGTGCAGAGGCATTGTGTGATTGGTGCAGAGGCAGTGTGTGATTGGTGCAGAGGCAGTGTTCTGATTGGTGCAGAGGCAGTGTGTGATTGGTGCAGAGGCAGTGTTCTGATTGGTGCAGAGGCAGTGTGTGATTGGTGCAGAGGCAGTGTGTGATTGGTGCATAGGCAGTGTGTGATTACAATTTCAGTAACTACAAAAAAGTTGACTTTTTGGCATTTTCTAGTCATTTTATTGAAACAGTCTTTGGGCATATTCACCATAAACTAAAATATACGATGAAATAGAGATGCCATCCAGAACATACAGTGTATAGAATTTAAATTTCAAATATATATATATGATTTATGTTTCCATAAAACAAAGAGCATGTTTAGGCCAAAATATATATGAATTTCAAATTTATCTTGATTGGACTATACATTATTCAATATTAAGCCATTTCTCAAAAATCATCCATAATTATTTATACATAGGTGTTAATCACACTTTGATGTTGATCATGAACAGTGACTCCAAATTTTAGGACTCATCTTTGGTTTATTTAGGTTTAAATATATATTTAACCCTTATTTAAAAACACACATCAGCACAAACCTATGCTGTATTGTGTCCTTAGAGACATACAACACTGTAACATCTCCAGCATCCCCAGCAGAGGTAGCAGTTATTACCAGCTGATTTCAGGACAGTGTTTCACACCTGAAAATTGCAGGTATGGTGCTGCATCAATGCAGACATCTTGCCTTTTGGTAAATGAATAAAAAGGTCAAATTCATTACAGATAAAACACCTCCAGAGAGGTAAAATTAAGTGACAAACTCCTCTATATAAGTCTAAATCTGGACTGTCTTAAAGCTTCCAATGATTGCAATGCTGAATGTAAGTTATTAGTACCTGCTTAGATCACATTTGCTCTTTTTTTCTGGTAGTGAAGGAAGTCATATTTGAGATAAATTTACTTAATATTACTGATTTATCTGAATGGTGTTTAATTACGCCACCCCCCCCCCCCCCCCCCCCCCCAATGGCATGTTTATTCCTTACAGGTTTCTAATGTAACATTAACTCAATGTCTGGCAGAGAGGTGACAGCAGGGGGCGCCCCACAGCACATCTTCCCCATGCACTCGCTCCCGCAGTCCAGGGTGCAGTGGGCAGGGTGGAGGTTGGAGGGGTGGAACTCAGGCTGGACGGTGGAGAGGCTGACCCCCACGCTCCGCAGGACAGCAGTGACCATGGCGATGAGCTCGGCGCCACCTGATGCTCTGTGCTCTGGCTGGCAGTGCAGGTGGACGGACGCCACAATGCAGGCCTCGTCCAGCTGCCACAGGTGCAGGTGGTGGATGGAGAGGATACCTGGCACGGCGCTGATTTGGCGGGCGAGCTCATCTGGGGGCAGCCCGGGGGGGGCGGCCTGCAGCAGCAGAGACCCATACCTCCACACCTGGGGCAGGGCTATGCCCAGCAGCACCAGCACTGCGAGGAAGGAGAACCCCGGGTCCAGGTACAGGAACAGCCTGCAGCCCTGCCCTCCATGCTGGCAGCCTGGCTCCGCCTCTGACAGCAGCACAGCCAGCCCATTGGCCAGCACCAGAGCCGAGGCCAGCAGCGATTGGACGAGCATGAGCGCTCTGTGAAGCCTGCGATTCCGGCATTTGAAGAGCTTTTTGTGGGGGGGCTGGGCCGGCAGACCCAAACTGGCCTCTGGACAAGCCGGCAGACCCAAACCCACCTCTGGACAAGCCGGCAGACCCAAACCCGCCTCTGGACAAGCCGGCAGACCCAAACCTGCCTCTGGACAAGCCGGCAGACCCAAACCCGCCTCTGGGGAAGCACAGGGAAGTGTCAGGGTTAAACTGAGACATAGAGACATACGCCATAACTCAGCACAGTCTGACTCAGCCCCTCCCTGTGTGACGAGCAGGAAACCTGAGCCCTCAACCCTCAGAGGCTGCGCCCACTCCTGCTAACACCACAGAATTATCACTAACAATGAGCAGCTCCTGCTAACACCACAGAATTATCACTAACAATGAGCAGCTCCTGCTAACACCACAGAATTATCAATAACAATGAGCAGCTCCTGCTAACACCACAGAATTATCACTAACAATGAGCAGCTCCTGCTAACACCACAGAATTATCACTAACAATGAGCAGCTCCTGCTAACACCACAGAATTATCAATAACAATGAGCAGCTCCTGCTAACACCACAGAATTATCAATAACAATGAGCAGCTCCTGCTAACACCACAGAATTATCAATAACAATGAGCAGCTCCTGCTAACACCACAGAATTATCAATAACAATGAGCAGCTCCTGCTAACACCACCCAAACCCTAACCCTAACCCAAATCCTAACCCTAACCCCTAATCCTAACCCAAACCCTAACCCTAACACTAACCCCTAACCCTAACCCCTAATCCTAACACTAACACTAACACTAACACTAAACCCTAATCCTAACCCTAACCCTAACCCTAACCCTAACCCTAACCCTAACCCTAACCCTAACCCTAACCCTAACCCTAACCCTAACCCTAACCCTAACCCCAACCCTAACCCTAACCCTAACCCTAACCCTAACCCTATAAACCCTAACCCTAAACCCTAAACCTAAACCTAAACCCTAACCCTAACCATCTGCTTTGGCCCCTGCACTCCAAAAACATTTGAACAGCTTTGAAACTTTCCTTAACCCTAACCCTAACCTCCTTCATCTCACACAAAGTTTATTTTTCAATAAAAATGTTATGATTTAATATTGTTGAATTTGTTTTGGCTTGATATTACCAGTGGGTCCTGGGCAGCTGGCAGGATGGGGCAGCTTGGGGCGTGCCTTTTCCTGGGCCATGCCCTCCTCGGGGATCGCCTCAGCAGGAGGGGGGCGGGGAGGCGGTGAGCAGTCTGTCTGTAGATCAGGACTGGGGGGACTTTGTGCCCCAGGGTTACAGAACAGGAGCGCTCCACCACTAGGGCCATTTTGGGGTCCCCCCTGGACACAAGGAAGCCCGATGGAGGTGCTTCTGCTGTCTGCATTCTCAACTTTGACCTCTGTTTCAGGAAGAGAGTCAGAGAATTAAAATTTTGCATCAGCTTGGACACAAGAATCAACCCAACAGCCTGTTTAATGGATTTAAATAATCAATTTTTTTGTCTTCTAAGACTTGGCTTCATAAACTTTTTAATAGTGAATAACTGTATTGCACAAAATGATTAACTATGCTACATTATTTGAATATTTATTTCAGTTAGCAGGCACTGTGGTAACCATGACAATGAGCCTATTCAATGGGGTGTTTGAAAATTGGGTGTTTGGTAAAGATTTAAGACCGTCTCAAAACATACCTGAAACTTCAAAAAAAACACTCAAATTAAAAGTCTGAGTAACAAGGTTTTATCATAGTTTGATTTTCCCTGCTTTTTCGCCATCTCAAACTGAGTTGAACCGTTTACTGCACCTCCAAATTAATCAGGTCACATGAAGACTAGCGCCTACCTCTTTCCACACCACGGACCCAGCTGATGTATGAAAATGTTTCCAGGCTGTACATTTTGTCAATTTTGCTTTGTGCTCTTTGAAAAAATTTTCCCCAGTGTTATACAGACTTTTTCTGTTGCCCTGGCACTTGCTTTGCTCTGAGTGTCTGCTAGAGAGCGTTGAGATTAACAACCTCGACTGGCTTAATCTTTGTTACTCTGCTCTGAGTGTCTGCTAGAGAGCGTTGAGATTAACAACCTCGACTGTCTTAATCTTTGTTACTCTGCTCTGAGTGTCTGCTAGAGAGTGCTGAGATTAACAACCTCGACTGGTTTAACCTGTCACTCTGCTCTGAGTGTGCGCTAGAGAGTGCTGAGATTAACAACCTCGACTGGTTTAACCTGTTACTCTGCTCTGAGTGTGCGCTAGAGAGCGCTGAGATTAACACCCTCGACTGGTTTAACCTGTTACTCTGCTCTGAGTGTGCGCTAGAGACAGCGAGATTAACAACCTCGACTGGTTTAACCTGTTACTCTGCTCTGAGTGTGCGCTAGAGACAGCGAGATTAACAACCTCGACTGGTTTAACCTCTGTTACTCTGCTCTGAGTTTGCACTAGAGAACGCTGAGATTAACAACCTCGACTGGTTTAACCTGTTACTCTGCTCTGAGTGTGTGCTAAAGAGTGCTGAGATTAACAACCTCGACTGGCTTAACCTGTTACTCTGCTCTGAGTGTGTGCTAGAGAGTGCTGAGATTAACAACCTCGACTGGCTTAATCTTTGTTACTCTGCTCTGAGTGTCTGCCAGAGAGCGCTGAGATTAACAACCTCAACTGGTTTAATCTCTGTTACTCTGCTCTGAGTGTCTGCTAGAGAGTGCTGAGATTAACAACCTCGACTGGTTTAACCTGTTACTCTGCTCTGAGTGTGCGCTACAGAGCGTAGAGATTAACAACCTCGACTGGCTTAACCTGTTACTCTGCTCTGAGTGTGCGCTAGAGAGCGTAGAGATTAACAACCTCGACTGGCTTAATCTTTGTTACTCTGCTCTGAGTGTGCGCTAGAGAGCGCTGAGATTAACAACCTCGATTGGCTTAATCTCTGTTACTCTGCCCTGAGTGTCTGCTAGAGAGCGCTGAGATTAACAACCTCAACTGGCTTAACGTGTGTTACTCTGCCTGCTGATGTGGCCCTGTCGCCGTAGTGTAATGGTGTGAACGGGGCTCATGCCTGCTTCCCAATGAGCGTGGGCTCCTGGAGGCTGCGATAGGTCGGTTTTTAATGAGGGCGATGACTTTTGTTCTCTGCAGAATTTCACTGGTTTGTTGGTGTTTGCTGTACCTGTGTCCCTGAGCCCTGCAGCAGGGGGCCCCTTGGCCGGACCTGAGCACTGACCGAATCCGTAGTCCAGTTTGAGTAGCCCAACCCAGCGTGCTCCTGCAACCACAGCATTGAACAGCAGGCTGGCCCCACCTGCCATGGCGGCCAGCAGGGGGCGCTGGATTGGGTGTGGTTGGAGGGTGTGGCTCAGGATGTCCAATGAGACAGAGGCGCAGAGTGAGGCCAGCAGCAGGGCGGAGACCATGGCACCCAGCGGTCTCAGCCGCACCCAGCTGTATGGCCCTGAGAGGGCAGGGCAGAGCCCGGGGACGGGGCCTGCAGCTGGGGTAATGGGAAGAGGAGGAGAGGAGAGGGAAGCTGCAGCTGGGGTGACAGGAAGGGGCGAAGCTGGGCAGGAAGTAGCGAGGGTGGGGTTGGAGGCAGTGTCGGTGCGCAGGGGCCGGGAGGCCAGCACGGGCAAGGAGAGGTGCAGGCAGATGAAGAGGGTGTGGAAACAGTCCACCATGTTGATGAGGGAGTTGCTGAGGCGGCTGATCACGATCTCAAACACCAGCAGCACAACCGTCACGCCCAGGAAACACACATACCTGGAGTCTGCCTGGAGCCCTGGCCTGCACGCCATTACACCTGTAACACACACACAGGCACACACATCATTACACCTGTAATACACACACAGACACACACATCATTACACCTGTAACACACACACACACACACACACACAAACACATCATTACACCTGTAACACACACAGACACACACCATTACATCTGTAACACACACACACACACACACACATCATTACACCTGTAACACACACACAGACACATCATTACACCTGTAACACACACACACACACATCATTACATCTGTAACACACACACACACACACACACACACACACACACACACACACACACACACACACATCATTACATCTGTAACACACACATACACACATCATTATACCTGTAACACACACGCACCATTACACCTATAACACATACACACATCATTACACCTGTAACACACACACACACACACATCATTACACCTGTAACACACACACACACACACACACACACACACACACATCATTACACCTGTAACACACACACACACATCATTACACCTGTAACACACACAGACACACACCATTACATCTGTAACACACACACACACACATCATTACACCTGTAACACACACACACACACACATAATTACATCTGTAACACACACACACACACACATCATTACACTTGTAACACACACACACACACACACATCATTACACCTGTAACACATACAGCATCACACCTGTAACACACACACACACACACACACACACATCATTACACCTGTAACACACACACACACATCATTACACCTGTAACAGACACCATTTTAGCTGTAATGCTTCCAGGTTATGTCTCTTATGCCAGGTGTCTCTCTCTCTGTTCTGTTTTCCCTCTCTGTCCTATGACATGTGAAATGCAGTAAGCTGGGATGGCGAGCAAAACCAGCCTAGAATTCATGAGCCAGGAGGGCAGCAGGAGGCCCTAACAAACACACGTTAGCCGTAATATCCTAGGGAAACATAAATAATCAACACCTTTACCAGGTTAAACAATGCTAGAGCATCCGGTAATTCAAACAAAATACCTTTATTAAAACCTTGACAGGTGAGTTAGCTGTTCATGTCTGT
This sequence comes from Albula glossodonta, assembly GCA_019788955.1. NCBI lineage: Eukaryota > Metazoa > Chordata > Actinopteri > Albuliformes > Albulidae > Albula > Albula glossodonta. Next base: position 101,482 of record JAFBMS010000464.1, on the reverse strand, counting down.
ACTTTAAATCCCCCCCTACTTCTGTCAGCTTCTGCCACAGAAACTTGGGTCAGCTAATGAGCATTCAGCGTTCAGCATGCAGCTGACACATGCTAATGCTATCTGTCTTGCGTAAAAAGATAAAAAACAGTTCAGAGAAAGACCTTAGTACAATAGCATCACCCCATAGATTACTACCTGACAGCGTTACTTCCAGGAAAAACATCAACATTTCAGAGGTCAAACGGGAACAGATAATTCTCTGCTTCTCTGATAATAGCAAAATGAAATCATTTTATTTCTACATTTTAACACATGGGAGGCACTTTTATTTTTTGTTAGCGCAGTGGCGCTTAGTGAGCCGCCTTTCTGTGCTGTGCAGTATTAGCACAGCGGGGCTCAGTGGACCAGTGAAAGGCCCCACAGTGTGCTGTAACTGTAATGTCTTTATTCTACCACATACTCAGGGGTTCACACAGTTACTCTCTGCCCAGGGGAATATGGATGAACCAAGTGACCCACACACACAACCTGTGAGACAGTCACCGCTACAGCACGCAGAGCCGAACTGGATGAAACTGGCCTTCAGTTTCCCCCTGGTCAGAGCCGGAATGGACACCACAGGCAGTTCTGTCAGAGCCGGAACGTTGGAATGGGTGATGACCTCACCCAAGGGATGTCTCCCATGGAATCTCTATCAGCTGTGCATCTTTTAAACTGTGGATGAGTCTTAAACAATTGACTAATTGTGCAGATGAGTGTACATGCACAATTTTAATAATAATATTATTATTATTATTACATGGTTTGCCCTTCATTCCCAATCTCCAATGAAACATAACCAATTCCATTACACATAGATTAGACTTATACATTACACTTAAACATGATTCTATTTGATTGCCTATTGGGGCTTATTGTAGGCTAAAAATAAAAAAAATATGAATACAGGGAAAACAAGAGATCAAAATATTTTACCCCAGTTGTAATACCACTGCCATCAGTTATTAAAAATATAATTTTATGCGGCTTTTTTCCACGAGTAACTTCAAAGAAAGGAAAAAACAGAAGTGTTAAGATGGGGTTGGCAGAGGGTCAGTGCTGGGTAAGCATCAAACTGTAAAGTTTGCTAATGACTGAAGACCTGACTGGCACATGGCCCTGGAGGGCCAATGGGAAGAAGACCTGACTGGCACATGGCCCTGGAGGGCCAATGGGAAGAAGACCTGACTGGCACATTGCCCTGGAGGGCCAATGGGAGGAAGACCTGACTGGCACATGGCCCTGGAGGGCCAATGGGAAGAAGACCTGACTGGCACATGGCCCTGGAGGGCCAATGGGAAGAAGACCTGACTGGCACATGGCCCTGGAGGGCCAATGGGAGGAAGACCTGACTGACACATGGCCCTGGAGGGCCAATGGGAAGAATGGAGCTCAAAGGCTGACATTGGCAAAGCAAGCTGGTTAGTTTGGTTTGTCTCATTATTTTTAAGCAGTCAGGTCAGGAATTTGTGGATGCACAAATCGGTTATATGATAACTCAGTCATCCTCTGATGGCACAGGCAGTATGCAGCATAGAATGAAGCATGCGCTTGTTGCCATGTGAATAGGAGGCGCCCGTCCCCGCAGTAAAGACGGAGGCTGGGACTCCGCTGCAGAAAGGCGCCCGTCCCCGCAGTAAAGACGGAGGCTGGGACTCCGCTGCAGAAAGGCGCCCGTCCCCGCAGTAAAGACGGAGGCTGGGACTCCGCTGCAGAAAGGCGCCCGTCCCCGCAGTAAAGATGGAGGCTGGGACTCCGCTGCAGAAAGGCGCCCGTCCCTGCAGTAAAGACGGAGGCTGGGACTCCGCTGCAGAAAGGCGCCTGTCCCCGCAGTAAAAACGGAGGCTGGGACTCCGCTGCAGAAAGGCGCCCGTCCCCGCAGTAAAGATGGAGGCTGGGACTCCGCTGCAGAAAGGCGCCCGTCCCTGCAGTAAAGACGGAGGCTGGGACTCCGCTGCAGAAAGGCGCCTGTCCCCGCAGTAAAAACGGAGGCTGGGACTCCGCTGCAGAAAGGCGCCCGTCCCTGCAGTAAAGACGGAGGCTGGGCCCAGCAGCTCTCTCCCGCTGAAGCCAACAGGGAAAAGGCTTACTTGTGGGAGATCATTAGGTTCGGCTGAGTTCAGGGTGGGGTAAAAGGGGGAAAATTAAGGGTCAAACAAAACTCTTTTTGTCCCAAGATTAAATGGGCCCTGGCTGATGAATTACAGTCAGGTTGATTAATGTGTTAGTCATGCTGTCGGGGCATAATAAAGCAGCACGGAGCCTCTCTGTAGTGCAGTTAGGAAAAGGACAATCTCAGAGATATAAACACTACACCAATCAACTGCACAATTACTGAATAACCTCACATACATGAACGTGTTAAGGTTTGCCTTCTTTTGCAGTGGGTTTATCTTTTTTTCAGACAATGTTGGTTTTCTCACATTTTCTTCTGTAGGATTTGTGCCAAGACATGCCTCTTGGATTTGGATAAATAAAATTGATATGAATGTGAAGTATGATTTGTTTTGTATGTTTAGCATGAAAACACACTGTCTCACACACACATACACAGTCTCACACACATTAACATGCACTCTCACATACACTCTCACACACAATCACACTGTCTCTCTCACACACACACACAAAGGATTCTTAACCTGTGGGCTGGATGTAGTCCAAATCACAATGTCCAGAAATATATATTTTTTTAAAATAATATCAGTTGTGAAAGGTGTGGGTAAGTTTTCTGCCGCTGGATGTTGAGTACATGTGCAGTTTCACAGAACGATGCTCGCTGCTCACTTCACACACGTGATTCTGCAGATTATTGAGTTTCAGAGACCCGCTGTGACAGACCTGACTATGGAAGCCTGAGGAGATGCAGTGTGAGAAACTCATAAACAGACTACAGCACACTCTAAACATTCAAATAAATAAACAAAAAGCTAGCTCCAATATTTCTCTGTGTTGTTAGTTTTTTTTTTTTTGCTATTTTATTAGAAATATGTCACCTTGGGCTGGTCACACAGCAGCAGTTATCTTGCACAATGCCAGGATTAGACATGGAAGTTTACCTTGAGTGTGCCTGGTGATAAAACAGTCCCCAGTTCCACGCTGGCTGGATCGTAGACTGATGCTGGAGCGTGGAGAAGCACACGATTGTGAGGAGACTGTGCTGGATTCCCTGACACAGCCACCCCCCCCACTGTTAATCGCTGTCATGTGAGAGAACCCTCCTTCCCCATCCAGTCCAACTCCATCCCTCTCTTCTTGCCTCAATTATAAATGCTTACCCTCACCGACTTCACTCAAGAGCCACAAAAGAAAGAAAGAAGAAAGGAGCCCCCCCCCCTTTTCCCAGAATTCACTCTCACATGCGGATTAGCGGTGACACCCAACCTTGATGTTAATGCTTTTTTAATTTACAGGCTGGGAAAGGGGAAAAATAAAGCGTACATTCCTTGCTGTGGAGGGAAAGCTGTAGCTTATAGCACATGTTAGAGACTGAATCAAATCAGGTCAAATCAGAAAAGTATGGCACAAAAAAGGAAAATTTCAAAGATCTGAAGCCTTTATCAGTGATGCTAGTACTTACCCAAAGTGTTTTACTTTAACTCAGAGGCGATGAAGGCCGACAGCATCCCCACAGCTTACAGAAATCCAGAAACTCATAATAACTCTGTATGATGTTGTCAGGAGAGCAACCTGGATTTTAGTTATTTGCCCTGCCATACTTCCTTCATGGTTATCTGCTCAGCTCATGGCCAAACTGAGGGCAGGTCAGATAAGATAGCAGAGCTTGGGAATGAGAAATGGCTCACAATCATAAACACCTTTAAGTCACTGACCACGGGGTCACACACCTACTTAAAGTTAAACAGCCATTCTCTCAAGATCCCAGTCAAACACCTGAAACACCACATTACTGATGGTTAACATGGAGCTACATTTGGGGTTATCAGTTTAAAGCAGAATTGGGCATGGTACAATCCTCTTTGTTTCTTGGTAAGCCTTAACGTGCCCCCAATGTACAATCCTTTGCAACATTGCTAACTACAGGTGGCCATCACCTCTCTCCCTTTCACTCCTTTCCCAAGCAGCGAGGGCGTGTGTGTGTATGTATGTATATGTTTGGGTCACAGTACCTTTTTATACCACCCAGATATTCTACTGTCATGTTAAAGGTTTGAAAATTTGAAATCTTGAAAAGTGTGTCCCTCAACATAGCACCTAAACTATGAGAGTTTTTCTTGATTGCTAAGAAACATTTCTTGAAATTATGCTCCGTTTCCCAGAATTCCAATCAAAACCATGTCACCTTACATCTAAACCAAACTTTGCCTTCAGACATCACACAAAACCCACCTCATACACATACACTACAAAATGGTCATACACAGCAGTGACATAAATTCAAAACACTTCTGTAAAAACCTGTTACTGCAATAAATAATGGCACTTTGCTTCTTTCCCCAGAAAAAAAACCCACACTTTACATGATGAATACTAAAGAAACAAGATATGTATACGTTTTCAAAGTTTTTAATCCGTCAATGTACTGTCATACACTAAACTTTTGAGTTGTATGTTTCCAAAGGCCATTTATTTACCCCTTCTGGGGGAAAAGGAAAAACAACAAATGGAATTAATACAAAACAGGGTGGCAACTCAAAACTCAAAACTCAAAAAACTAAAAAAACTCAAAACTCAAAACTCAAAAACAGCACAGCCATCTGCAAACACCAAACCCAAGACGCCCCCTTCTGCCTCTCAGACTGTGCTTAAATAAATGGCCTAACTGAAGGCAAGTGCTCAGAGCTGAGTTGATTAGAAATCACTCTCATCTGAGCCTTCCTGTTAGTGAGGCCTTTGCTGTTGCAGCTCTGGTTAACTCTCTAGGCTGAGGGAGGGAACCAGGAGACTGACAGCAGTACAATAGGAGGAGCTGAGGAGCTTGCTCCTCCCTCCACCTCTCCCGGCGCCACACTAGCCAGACAGCAGGGGGAATAAACTCTTGTGTGCCTTATCCACCCCGGCAAGCCTCAACTGTAATATCTAAAGCCTCCAGCATGGCTTGGAGGATGTGAACATACAGTAGATGTACAGGTCTCAGTAACAGACCCTCTACCACTATGCTGAAAAAAAACTTCTCTATGGGGGAGAGTAATCAGGGAGAAAGACGTTCCTGAAACTTGGGTTGTCACTGAACCAGTCCTGAACCAGAACAGCCCGGTGGAGACTGACGTTGTCCTAAATGACAACATGGAGTGGCTGCTCTGGTTGTGCATAGTAAGCAGATTATCAAAATGATCAATTTGAAAAGATAACTTGTGATAACTTGGCTCATATGTGTATGAATAAGCCCCGAGCAAACCTTCAGGCATCCCTCCTCCAGGTCAATAATTATGCATGGGCCAGAAACCCTGCTCAGTTCTTCTGCGCATCGCTCAGTTCTTCTGCGCATCACTATGTTCTTCTGTGCATCGCTCAGTTCTTCTGCGCATCACTCAGTTCTTCTGCGCATCGCTCAGTTCTTCTGAGCATCCCTCAGTTCTTCTGCGCATCGCTCAGTTCTTCTGCGCATCAATCAGTTCTTCTGCGCATCGCTCAGTTCTGCTCAACACTTTTTCAACAGTTTTGATTCCAAGATCTTCTACATTTTTTCCAAGATCTTCTCCCCTTTGGTATTTGTATTTGTCTGCTCCATTTGTATTCTGATTCTGTTGTTAGTGTCTTTTATCACTGTCTGTGAAGGCGGTGGAACAGGTCCATAATGTAGACTCTGAGTTGTGCCTGTTTTGTCTAATAAATCCATTTAAACTGTTTTTGTTAAACAATTTTTTAAATTAATTTGTTTTGTGAGTGTACACTTCTGACTATGATTGATCCACCAGACTGTTCATCACTGTCTTGAACCTGATGATTGTTTTAATTAATAGTTAATATTTTTAGTAGTAATCATTTAATTAAATGTATTTAAAGTTATTTTAAGTGTTGGTTAAATGAAAGGTTTTGGGAGTTAGCATCACTTGTGTTCATTATTCAGAGTGTCGAATGTTAAACAGGGCATTATTTTCTAGAACCAGCTGGATTCAGGTAACCGTTATTTTTATTAAATTCTCACTTCCCCGACAACACAGTTAGTCATAACTGAATTAATGTGCTGTGGAGCAAGCGTGCTTCTGTCACTCATGATACTTAGTGTTGCGGGATTTAATATTGTTACTGGGAGTGGCAGAGCAGTTCTTTCCTGTGTGAGGCTGGATGCCAAAGAAGCGTCTGACGGGAGAGTCCCCCAAACTGGAAAAAGACAGATTCCTTTGATCTGGGTGTGTTGAAGTTATTCTGATATGAGAAAATGGCTCATTACCACAAACATACCCAGATAAACCTCATTCAGACTTTATCACAGAGGAGCGGCATTCATATCAAACATAAAACTAGGCTACTTACTTATGTATAGTCTATGGAAGGAGGAAAACTGATGGGTATTTTAGGTCCCACAAAGAGGACATGTCTGGGAAAAAAAGACTGTGCAGGCAGCCGTGTGGGTGGGACTTTCTGCAGAGCCGCTTTTGTTTAGCAGCTGTGGAGGCAGATGAATGTGCCCTGGCACAGAACGATCCAGTACAGCTCTGTTAGAGACGCTCAGCTGTGTGCTTTCTCAATAGCCCTCACTTCTGTTTGTGTCTCTGGGGTCAGAGTGTCAGGGACGCGTGACTCTGCCGGTCACCCTGGTATCCCCGAGCCCTGTGACGTGCTGCTCCTGACTGCGTGACGTCATCAACTGTGTGTGGGCGTGGCTCTCAGACCTGTCAGCATTTCTGTCTGGTCTGTGTGAGCCACGATCTCAGCTCAACTAACTGAGACACTCAGTGGAGATAACCCACTCACTGAGACACTACGCTTCACTCAGTCTGAGATAACCCACTCACTGAAACACTACGCTTCACTCAGTCTGAAATAACCCACTCACTGAAACACTATGCTTCACTCAGTCTGAAATAACCCACTCACTGAAACACTATGCTTCACTCAGTCTGAAATAACCCACTCACTGAGACACTATGCTTCACTCAGTCTGAGATAACCCACTCACTGAGACACTATGCTTCACTCAGTCTGAAATAACCCACTCACTGAGACACTATGCTTCACTCAGTCTGAAATAACCCACTCACTGAAACACTACGCTTCACACAGTCTGAGATAACCCATTCACTGAAACACTATGCTTCACTCAGTCTGAGATAACCCACTCACTGAGACACTGTGCTTCACTCAGTCTGAGATAACCCACTCACTGAGACACTACGCTTCACTCAGTCTGAAATAACCCACTCACTGAGACACTATGCTTCACTCAGTCTGAAATAACCCACTCACTGAAACACTACGCTTCACACAGTCTGAGATAACCCATTCACTGAAACACTATGCTTCACTCAGTCTGAGATAACCCACTCACTGAGACACTGTGCTTCACTCAGTCTGAGATAACCCACTCACTGAGACACTACGCTTCACTCAGTCTGAAATAACCCACTCACTGAGACACTATGCTTCACTCAGTCTGAGATAACCCACTCACTGAGACACTACGCTTCACTCAGTCTGAAATAACCCACTCACTGAGACACTACGCTTCACTCAGTCTGAAATAACCCACTCACTGAGACACTACGCTTCACTCAGTCTGAAATAACCCACTCACTGAGACACTATGCTTCACTCAGTCTGAAATAACCCACTCACTGAGACACTACGCTTCACTCAGTCTGAGATAATCCACTCTCACACACGCTACAATCCAACACCTCAAAACCAGAACACATCATGGGGAAGAGATCTCACTTCCAGAAAGCAGCAGTTTGTTGAAATTAAAAATTTTCTGCAAATCCTGTTACTCTTGTAAACTTTTGTTGTGAATACATGTTTTTTTTTTTTATTTCAAAAGTAGAAAAAAAATGTACAAGCAAAAACTATGGCTTTAACATTTTCACAAAAGTAAATGCCTTTTTTATTACAACATACTTTATCACAGCATACATATTCAGACAATTAGATGTCTCCATAGACAGTGCATCAGCTGAAACAGTCCTAAATAATGGTTCAAATCAAATCTTAAAAACTGGCACACCATGCATCTTCAGAGATTTTAAGATAGCCAAAGACAACCTACACACCATGTCAGTCAGATGAATTTTACTGCACTTGTTCTCAACTACAATTCCAATCCCCCCCCCCCCCCCCCCCCCCCCCCCATGGAACTCTTTGGAAATGTTTGGAAGGGGCTAGTTCCAACAAATAAAGCTTTGGCCAATGATGTCACAATTACATGGAAGTAGATTCCATGGACCCAGATTATGCTCTTGTATAGCAATGCTACATGAATTAGTGGGCTATCAGGAAGATTGACTCATGTCTTTGAAGAATCTTTTAGTGACTCAAAATACAAGCTAATATCTTTAATGTAATATAATATTTAGTTTATGTTCTGTATTTTCTGTTTTAATGCTTGGCTCATGCTGAACACCCTTCCAAATGCCAATGCACATTTATGCATATTCTATTCTTACATTTTTGAGACTTGATAAGAGTCGATAATAATTTGCAGCAAGACCCAGGATTGGCAGCAGTCGTAGCCCGTACTCCTGCTGGTGGTTTATTCAGCAATAAGCACTGGAAAAGAAAAAAATTAAAAGAAAACAAATCCTAACTGCCCCAAAGCCCCTTAACTCCCGCTTTCTCTGACGTTCCCTCTCTATCTCTGGACTGCTAAGAAGTTTACCAGGGGAGAAAATTAAAAGTAATCCAGTTTCGAATAATCCAGTTTCTAGTGAGCTCTGTTGACTGGTTTTCAATTTTCAAGCCAGTTGCATTGCAGTGTATTAATTTTGGGAGTCTGTAAATATCTTGAGCTTTAAACTTGCATGCATATCAACAAATTTATCATTTGGTAATCAACCATAATGAACTGTTTATTGTTTTAAGGCTATACTTTTGAAAATTGGAACATTCTTTGGAAGAATTTGGTTTCACAACTGCTGGATTGTGCAGGGTGCTATAAAGTGAAAATAACATCATCATTTTCCACTAACCTTTAAACTTTATGGCAGAAAGCCCCTCCATTCTGTGCAGACTGCTCTCCTTTCTGACAATCAGGCCATAATCGTGCAACCTCGCTGGCAAGCTTTTTGTTATCAGCTTAAAATAAAAAGTGCAAACAGAATATTAAAAATACCAATGCTCATACAACTCTTAATATTCCTGTGTCTAATTCAATTCATGGTTTAAAAAATATATGAAAACCCACTTTCATGTGGCAGCTCTATCTTGCTTCAGCATATGGTGCAATGGATTGTGGGATTGTCAAGGACCTTCATATCTTGGTCCTAGAGATGAGGATTGCCTTTTTCCTGCTGACAGGCAATCAACAGCCTGAGAACATATGACATGTCGGTTGTCACGTGTAGCGGGGAAATGAGCTCTGGGACAGGGGGAAGGCTGGAGTCCGGTGGGCCCTTCGGCAGCCAGATGGCGTAGTCCTGAAGAGGTGTGAGGACAGGGCAGCTACAGTTGTGCAACCTAAACTTCACCCATGGTTCCTGAGTCTCAGAAGACTTCCATGGGCCAGATGGCCTCTTCCACTGCAGGTACTTTTGCAGCACGTACACAGTGTAGTTTTCATTCTGCAGCACAGTCTCCACCCGCCCCACCAACACTCCTGAGAGAGACAAAAAAACATGACGTTGGTTTACACAGCAGCTCCAGTGTGGGACACAAAAACGCAGGAAAAAGCAAATAACTGACCGGTGAAGGGCAGTACCTCTACATGGGGAAGAGCAGTACCTCTACATGGGGAAGGGCAGTACCTCTACATGGGGAAGAGCAGTACCTCTACTTGGTGAAGAGCAGTACCTCTACATGGGGAAGAGCAGTACCTCTACATGGGGAAGAGCAGTACCTCTACATGGGGAAGAGCAGTACCTCTACTTGGTGAAGAGCAGTACCTCTACATGGGGAAGAGCAGTATCTCTACATGGGGAAGGACAGTAACTCTACATGGGGAAGAGCAGTACCTCTACATGGTGAAGAGCAGTACCTCTACATAGTGAAGAGCAGTACCTCTACATGGGGAAGAGCAGTACCTCTACATGGTGAAGAGCAGTACCTCTACATGGTGAAGAGCAGTACCTCTACATGGGGAAGAGCAGTACCTCTACTTGGTGAAGAGCAGTACCTCTACATGGTGAAGAGCAGTAACTCTACATGGTGAAGAGCAGTACCTCTACATGGGGAAGAGCAGTACCTCTACATAGTGAAGAGCAGTAACTCTACATGGGGAAGAGCAGTAACTCTACTTGGTGAAGAGCAGTACCTCTACATGGTGAAGAGCAGTAACTCTACATGGGGAAGAGCAGTACCTCTACATGGTGAAGAGCAGTAACTCTACTTGGTGAAGAGCAGTACCTCTACATGGGGAAGAGCAGTACCTCTACATGGTGAAGAGCAGTACCTCTACATAGTGAAGAGCAGTAACTCTACATGGTGAAGAACAGAAGAGTGGGGCACTCACCACTGTGGTTGCAGGGAGTCTGCAGGTACAGATCTTTAACATGGATCACTGGGCACTCTGGAGGAACACAGTTACATCCCGGCCAGTTAGCACTAGGCCTTGTCCAAAATGACTTCACATTGTTACACACCATCCATTTGTACAAAGGACGTAACAAAATTACAACCTTAGTGGCCTAGCAAGGAATCAAACCTGCAACCATAGACAGTGCAGAGCAGCTTAGCGCCTCATACTGTAACGACTCTGCCTGCAGGTCTCCTCCACACCACCAGGAGGCAACATTTATGACCTTATCAAATCTTGAGTTTAGTGCTGATTGTTTGCACCTGTTTTTCACATTATTTAAGCCCTAGTCTAGTTGAGCCTAATAACTCAGTCTTGAGTTCAACTTGCCTGTGTTTTTGGCTAGACTGTTTCCTGTGTTAAATTAAACTTGATTTCTTTAATTTATTTGCTGGGTTTTTTGAGTCTTCTTGGAGGTTCTCTGCACCTGAATCCATTTAACTTCTGTGTTCCTTGGGGGTCCAGTGGTTAGAACCCAGAACTTTCACTTTTAAGGCCCAGGTTCTATTCCCACTCGTTACACATACAAGAAGGAGCAGAGCAGCACCACAGACAGGAGCAGCCAGTCATGAAGGAGCAGAGCAGCACCACAGACAAGAGCAGCCAGCCATGAAGGAGCAGAGCAGCACCACAGACAAGAGCAGCCAGCCATGAAGGAGCAGAGCAGCACCACAGACAAGAGCAGCCAGCCATGAAGGAGCAGAGCAGCACCACAGACAAGAGCAGCCAGCCATGAAGGAGCAGAGCAGCACCACAGACAAGAGCAGCCAGCCATGAAGGAGCAGAGCAGCACCACAGACAAGAGCAGCCAGCCATGAAGGAGCAGAGCAGCACCACAGACCCGGAAGGAGCAGCTTAGCATCACAGACAGGATGTGAGAGTGCTGTGATATTGCTCCAGATACTGGTGGACTCTATGCCACTGCATGAGCAGCCCTGCTAGCCACACATGCTGACCCAAACACCCCATCAGCTGACCTAAACACCCTATCAGCTGACCCAAACACCCTATCAGCTGACTGCAACCAATACTCACATTTTCTTGTTCCTTATCTGAAGCTAACAGTACAAATTATTACCTTGTGATCTTACAGATTACTCAGGAGTAACTAGTAACAGCTGAAGTTTGATTCTTGTTTAATGTTCCAATAAAAGCTTTGATTTGGCAGGTCTGGTTTGAAAGATATTCAGATAAGACATTAAGCTGAGGATCTACAGCCATCAATACCCTGAGATTCTGAGGAGAGGTGTCAACGTTGCTGTCCTGGCTGCTGTCAGGTCACCTGATCACCCCTACATCCTACAGCTGCCCGCACGGACCCCAGGACTTCCTGCCCACTTCCCATCCTCCAGCTGAAATGACACTCATGTGCTCAGTTTAGCGTTTATTCTGTTAGAGTGTGAAGCTATTGAGTCAGGTGGACTCACCTGTGTGTGGCAGGTGCGTGGGCCCGGCTGGGTAAAGTGTCCCTGCACAGCAGTGCTCCTGAGTGCTGTTGTATGGGCGGTGGCCACAGCAGGCCATGTGGGGCTCCTTTGGGTGTGCCACCTGCTGGCTTGGGGTGGAACAGCAGTCGTGTGTGAGGGTGTTGATGATTGCGTCTCCGCAGCAGCGGTGGTTGCCATGGTCATGGTGGGGGAGGTGGTGGAGGAGGCTGCCGCAGCACAACTGCAGGGGGTCTGAGGTGTTGTATAGCTGTGTCCCACAGCACTCGACCCATGCCCAAGGGGGTCTAATTTGGCTGAACACAGAACACGGCAAACTCCAGGTCACATGCCAAACAAAAATACTCTACAGTTTCTGCAAAACCCCTGAGAAACTTTACAAACAAAGCAAGTTAGTAACCAAAACCACATGTTAATCATAGTAGGGAAGTTTTTTTTCTAAATATTTAAAGAATAAATATGATTATTTTAAAATCACCAGTGATCTCAAGGAATTTTACTGGTGTCTGCAGAGTTTAAATATTTGTAATAAAGTATGACTTTCCATCTATTTGCATGTTTCAGAGACCATGCATGTGAGGGAGCGTTAGAAAAAGACAGACAGACAGAGAGGGAGTGAGACAGACAGATGGACAGAGACTGAGAAACATCCAGAGACAGATAGACAGACAAAGACAGACATGCAGAAGGATAGACAGACAGACACAGGCATGCAGGCAGGCAGACAGACAGACACAGGCATGCAGGCAGACAGACACAGGCATGCAGGCAAACAGACACAGGCAGGCAGACAGACTCACCTGTGGCCACTGCAGCACACCTGAGTGCTGGGATCGTACAGGCTGTCTCCGCAGCATGTTCCCCTGGTGACGTTGTGGACAGTGCTGCCACACGCGGTCTGGTTGTGCCGGTTGAAAGGCAGGCCCCCATGGCAGTCTCTCTCTCCGCCCCAAGCAGGAAACCGCCTCCCAGCACAGCAGATCCTGTCCAGGCTGTACTCCAGGAAGTCATTGTCTCCGATGCGCTGGGGACCGCAGGGACCTTAATGTCACACTTAACCTGCTCTTAACCACTCAGGATAATATGCTATTTATCCAAGAATTATCTTAGCACATTATGCATCTAAATATGCGATGAATCTATCATCAATATCATAAAAATCTAAAATACTGGGAGACCGTGTAATGAAGGCTGGGCTTGTAGCTCATAGGTTACAGTGTAGTGTCATGGTTACGGAGCTGGGCTTGTAGCTCAGAGGTTACAGTGTAGTGTCATGGTTACGGAGCTGGGCTTGTAGCTCAGAGGTTACAGTGTAGTGTAATGGTTAGGGAGCTGGGCTTGTAGCTCAGAGGTTACAGTGTAGTGTAATGGTTAGGGAGCTGGGCTTGTAGCTCACAGGTTACAGTGTAGTGTAATGGTTAGGGAGCTGGGCTTGTAGCTCAGAGGTTACAGTGTAGTGTAATGGTTAGGGAGCTGGGCTTGTAGGTCAGAGGTTACAGTGTAGTGTAATGGTTAGGGAGCTGGGCTTGTAGCTCAGAGGTTACAGTGTAGTATAATGGTTAGGGAGCTGGGCTTGTAGCTCAGAGGTTACAGTGTAGTGTAATGGTTAGGGAGCTGGGCTTGTAGCTCAGAGGTTACAGTGTAGTATAATGGTTAGGGAGCTGGGCTTGTAGCTCAGAGGTTACAGTGTAGTGTAATGGTTAGGGAGCTGGGCTTGTAGCTCAGAGGTTACAGTGTAGTATAATGGTTAGGAAGCTGGGCTTGTAGCTCAGAGGTTACAGTGTAGTGTAATGGTTAGGGAGCTGGGCTTGTAGCTCAGAGGTTACAGTGTAGTATAATGGTTAGGGAGCTGGGCTTGTAGCTCAGAGGTTACAGTGTAGTATAATGGTTAGGGAGCTGGGCTTGTAGCTCAGAGGTTACAGTGTAGTATAATGGTTAGGGAGCTGGGCTTGTAGCTCAGAGGTTACAGTGTAGTGTAATGGTTAGGGAGCTGGGCTTGTAGCTCAGAGGTTACAGTGTAGTGTAATGGTTAGGGAGCTGGGCTTGTAGCTCAGAGGTTACAGTGTAGTGTAATGGTTAGGGAGCTGGGCTTGTAGCTCAGAGGTTACAGTGTAGTGTAATGGTTAGGGAGCTGGGCTTGTAGCTCAGAGGTTACAGTGTAGTGTAATGGTTAGGGAGCTGGGCTTGTAGCTCAGAGGTTACAGTGTAGTGTAATGGTTAGGGAGCTGGGCTTGTAGCTCAGAGGTTACAGTGTAGTGTAATGGTTAGGGAGCTGGGCTTGTAGCTCAGAGGTTACAGTGTAGTATAATGGTTAGGGAGCTGGGCTTGTAGCTCAGAGGTTACAGTGTAGTATAATGGTTAGGGAGCTGGGCTTGTAGCTCAGAGGTTACAGTGTAGTGTAATGGTTAGGGAGCTGGGCTTGTAGCTCAGAGGTTACAGTGTAGTGTAATGGTTAGGGAGCTGGGCTTGTAGCTCAGAGGTTACAGTGTAGTGTAATGGTTAGGGAGCTGGGCTTGTAGCTCACAGGTTACAGTGTATTATAATGGTTAGGGAGCTGGGCTTGTAGCTCAGAGGTTACAGTGTAGTATAATGGTTAGGGAGCTGGGCTTGTAGCTCACAGGTTACAGTGTAGTGTAATGGTTAGGAAGCTGGGCTTGTAGCTCAGAGGTTACAGTGTAGTGTAATGGTTAGGGAGCTGGGCTTGTAGCTCAGAGGTTACAGTGTAGTATAATGGTTAGGGAGCTGGGCTTGTAGCTCACAGGTTACAGTGTGGTGTAATGGTTAGGGAGCAGGGCTTGTAGCTCACAGGTTACAGTGTAGTGTAATGGTTAGGGAGCTGGGCTTGTAGCTCAGAGGTTACAGTGTATTATAATGGTTCGGGAGCTGGGCTTGTAGCTCAGAGGTTACAGTGTTATATAATGGTTAGGGAGCTGGGCTTGTAGCTCAGAGGTTACAGTGTAGTATAATGGTTAGGGAGCTGGGCTTGTAGCTCACAGGTTACAGTGTAGTGTAATGGTTAGAGTGCGGGGCCTTTGGGCTGTGATGTCACAGTGTGGATGACTGACCTGCCATTCTGATTGGTCATTGACCTCTCCATCGCAGCAGAAGTGGGTTTCGGGGTTGAAGCCTTTACCATCACAGCACTGACCCCCATACAGTCCAGTCCCTGCAGGAGTGAAATACACGGAGATTATCTGCATCTCTACACATTTCAGAGGTATAAAGGTAAAAATGGCTGTGTAATATAATGCGTAACGTAACTGTGCTTGTGACCTCAGAGGTTGCAGGTACTGAACCTGTGTCCTCTCTGCAAATATCCAACTGTATAAAAGGATTATGTGTGAAATGGTACCCTGTATAAGTGGCTCTGGATAACAGTGTCTGCTAAGTGCTTATTGAACATAAGGTGGCAGTGTGAGTTAGCGTACCTGGGCAGGTGGCAGTGTGAGTTAGCGTACCTGGTCAGGTGGCAGTGTGAGTTAGCATACCTGGGCAGGTGGCAGTGTGAGTTAGCATACCTGGTCAGGTGGCAGTGTGAGTTAGCATACCTGGTCAGGTGGCAGTGTGAGTTAGCATACCTGGTCAGGTGGCAGTGTGAGTTAGCGTACCTGGGAAGGTGGCAGTGTGAGTTAGCGTACCTGGGCAGTTGGCAGTGTGAATTAGCGTACCTTGTAATGTGGCAGTGTGAGTTAGCGTACCTGGGCAGTTGGCAGTGTGAATTAGCGTACCTTGTAATGTGGCAGTGTGAGTTAGCGTACCTGGGGAGGTGGCAGTATTATGTATTATGGAGTTAGTGTACCTGGGGTTGGGTAAAAATTACCCTTGCAGCAGGTGTGACCTGGCTCGTACCTGGGGTTAGGTAAAGTGTACCCTTGCAGCAGGTGTGACCCGGCCCATAGCGCTGGCCCAGGGACAAGCTGTTGACACAGCAGCGCTCAAATGTGGGGTCGAAGAAGGAGTTCCTGCCACATGGCCGCAGGGTCCTCTGTTTGCCTTTCTCCCTGGATTTCGGGTGGGAGAAAAGCCTTAATGTAGAGGACAGAAGGCAGGCACACTGATACAAGTTCTGGCCAGCTCTCCACTTCTGATGTTCCTCCCCATGGACACAAAGTGCGAGGTTAAACCTGCAGACGCTGTGTGTGTGGTGTCCTCTGGGGTAACGGGGGGGGGGGCAGCGAGACACACCTGATCTCTCCAAAGCATTCGTGGGTTCTGGGGTTGAACAGGGCATCTCCGCAGCAGGTCCATCCCTTCTGCCGAGGCATCAGGCGTCCACTGCAGCAGACCAGCTCGGAGCTGCTGTAGCGCACCGTCCCGCACACCTAATCACAACATAGCAGTAATGTGCTATATTTTTGAAAATAGCTCATTTTTTATACACCTCACTGGCTGTAATATTACATTCAGTGGTTTTATTTCATAGGTAGATATTTGTACTTTATTGAATTTCGAGGTTTTCCATCTCTGTGTGATACCTTTTCAGTCTGCTTTTCATTGCATTCAGGCTTTAGGGGTTTAGGGTTACATCGATGTATCCTACTGCAGAGGTCACTTCACATTTCTGGGTGACATCATTGAGCTCTCACCCAGTCAGAGTAAAAGATCATCCTACAAAATATGACGCCACCAGAAGGTTCAAAAATGGGGCAGAGCTTTACAAATAACCTGTGTGTGTTTTGCTGCTTAAGGCTGGAAGTGAAGGAGTATGATTGGTATCTTTGGCATCAGTTTAATTAGGCTACTTATAATTGGGCTATTTCATCAATAGTCAAATGAAGTCAGACGATGGAGAAGCAGATAAGCCCCTCTCCTCCCCCTCTCTCCTCCACACATGTCCAGGTAGGAGATGAGTGGTAGTGGGCAAATGGAGGTAAGGACCTTTTGGTCCAGTGCAAGGGGGGAAGAATGACATTGTGGTACTGGTACTTCCTGAAGATAACAGGTGCACAGCTGCTAACTGAAGCGGAATTGGAGCTCATTCACCTGCGAGGAAGAAGTGGGGGAGAGGCAAGGCTCCTTCTTTCCCTGGATCACCCCTGAAACAAACAGCGGTAAAGTCACATGTGACCGTGTATTCAGAACACAGCTGCCAAACACAGGCCCTGAGAACTGCTCTCATTACAGCTGAAATGATGGAGGATATTAACACAGATTAGACAGATTAGGCACAAATAACCAGCCTCACTTCATATGCATGTTATGTGTGTTATGTGTGACACTGCAGCATCAGGTGTGTGTGCGTGTGTGTGCGTGCACACGGGTATGTATGTGTGTGTGAGTGTGTGTGTGTGTGTGCATGCGTGCACATGGGTATGTATGTGTGTGTGAGTGTGTGATGTTGTAGCACAGGTGTGTGTGTGTGTATATGTTAGTGTGTATTTGTGTATGTTAATGTGTGTATGTTAATGTGAGTGTGTGTGTTAGTGTCTGAGTGTGTGTGTGTATGTGAGTGTGTGTCATGTTGTCGTAGTTTTGCTTACTGTTGCAGCAAATGTGTGTGCTTGTGTGTGTGTATGTTAGTGTCTGAGTGTGTGTGTATGTTAATGTATGTGTATATGTTAGTGTGTGTGTGTGTATGTTAGTGTGTGTGCTTGTGTATGTGTATGTTAGTGTGTGTGTGATGTTGTTGTGGTTTTGCTCACCGTTGAAGCAGATGTGTGTGTGAGCATGTTCGTGTGTATGTGCATGTGTGTGTGTGTGTTTGTATTGCTCACCGTTGTGTGTGTATGTTAGTGTGTGTTTGTCTGTGAGTTTGTGAATGTGTGTGTGTGTTTCACTCACCGTTGCAGCAGATGTGTGTGTGTGAGTGTGTGTACGTCTGTGTGTGAGTGTGTGAATGTTTGTGTGTGTTTTGCTCACCGTTGCAGCAGCTGTTTTTGGCGGGATGATACTGATCACGCCCACACAAGACATGGCTGGCACTCTGACGCGGCTGGAGCTCCTCCACCAAACACAAATGGGTGCTGGGGTTGTACCAGTCTGAAAGAGGGGAGATTAGTATGGGACAGTGCTGGGGTGCATGAGTGTGAGTCAGTGTGAGGGCGTGCGGGGGATGAGTGTGAGTCAGTGTGAGGGTGCGGGGGAGGATGAGTGTGAGTCAGTGTGAGGGCGGGGGGGGGATGAGTGTGAGTCAGTGTGAGGTGCGGGGGGGGATGAGTGTGAGTCAGTGTGAGGGCGCGGGGGGGATGAGTGTGAGTCAGTGTGAGGGTGCGGGGGGGGATGAGTGTGAGTCAGTGTGAGGGCGCGGGGGGGGATGAGTGTGAGTCAGTGTGAGGGCGCGGGGGGGATGAGTGTGAGTCAGTGTGAGGGCGGGGGGGGGAGTGTGAGTCAGTGTGAGGGTGCGGGGGGGATGAGTGTGAGTCAGTGTGAGGGCGCGGGGGGGATGAGTGTGAGTCAGTGTGAGGGCGCGGGGGGGGATGAGTGTGAGTCAGTGTGAGGGTGCGGGGGGGGATGAGTGTGAGTCAGTGTGAGGGCGCGGGGGAGGATGAGTGTGAGTCAGTGTGAGGGCGTGCGGGGGATGAGTGTGAGTCAGTGTGAGGGCGCTGGGGGGATGAGTGTGAGTCAGTGTGAGGGCGCGGGGGGGATGAGTGTGAGTCAGTGTGAGGGTGCGGGGGAGGATGAGTGTGAGTCAGTGTGAGGGCGCGGGGGGGGATGAGTGTGAGTCAGTGTGAGGGTGCGGGGGGGATGAGTGTGAGTCAGTGTGAGGGGGAAACACTCTCACCTTTTCCACAGCACTCCAGACCCTCCTGCCTTGGCCAAAGTTTGCCCTTACAGCACATGAAGAGGTGAGAGTCAAAGGCCTCTGTTCCACAGCACTGAGCCAGCACACTGCCCAGACCCTCCTTCAGCACTCCTGCACACACACAGAGACAGAGCTTACTCTCACACACACACACAAACACACACACATACACAATCACACGCACACACACACGCACACAGGAATGCTATTATCACCTTTGCAGCAGGTAGCGTTGTGTTTACTGTAGAAAACCGTCCCGCAGCAACCCAGCCCAGGTGAATTCACCACCCGACCCGCACAGCAGCTCTGCCAACGCGCGTCCAAAGCCTTGGAGCCGCAGCAGGCGTTGGCCTGGCCTGAAGTGCGCTTGACGATGTGTCCATCTTCGCAGCAAATCTCCGTGTTCCTATAAGTTGGTGCGGAATACAATTTTCATTTTTACTGCTGCCCTGCTGGTGTTTCAGAAACACAAACGAGTAGTTTGTTTACGTTTACATTTGTACAGCAGGGGCCTCACTACATAACAAAACCTGCTCTTCTTATTCGGAAGACAAAGATACAGGGAAAAATCACATTTCGTTTTTTGAAGAAGCAACTCCCATAGTCCCACCCTATCTCATCGTTCATGACTTTTCTTAAATATATTCGACAAATCTTACTATTTCTGAAAAATCCAGCTGATGATGATCTCATTTGAAACAGGTTTGCTTGTACCAGACGTTATGGCAACATTACAAACGGGATCAATGCAGCTTTCGATTCACTGGTTTTAACCTGTTAAAGTCGAAGGACCAACTCCAGCGTCCCGCTTGAACAAAGGGTATATAGTGATGTTATACACTTAAGTATAACAGGGAAGCAAGCGTGTAATGTTCTGGGCAAAGACGGAAGACCTTACTTTTCAGGTAAATGTATTTTATCAACCCTCTATTACTTCTAGGCAAATAACATATACACATACCAGTAATTATCAGACCAAAATCCAAACTTTATTATTTTAAAGCCTTAAAACAGATATTTGATAACACAGAACATAGAATATTGCTCAAAAACTCCCTTTAATTTAAACACATACATACAAACAAATGTTATTACTGTTTAAATATTTATAGGCCTACATTCGATTTGTGTAGCTTATCTCCTGTTGTTCATTTTGTGCTTTGTTGAGATACGCGTCCTGATAGTTTGCACTGCCACCTTGTGGCGTAATACTTGAATCGCCTTCGCGACGTGAGGTTTTGCGCAACCTACATGAATGCAACATTGAAGTCACCAAACTCAGTGAATCATCTCCTTCGCGAAGAATTTGTAACTTTCAACTTCTCTCCAGACATAAAAGATCTAAAAAATAAAAATCTCGGTGTAGGCTAATATTACGTAGTACTTGGAGCGAAGTCTCAAAGAGATCACAGAAAGGCGGTATTGGCAGACCAAGGAGCCAGATAAATTATGTTTACAGTAGCCTACTTTTGTCCGATATTGTAAACTATAATATTTTCCTCTCGTTTTCTTCACTTCTTAACTTTTATTTTTTAAATCGCTTTATTATTCTACTCAGAAACAACATTCAAGTATGACCTGATAAATATGACTGGATCAATAAGTCACGCACACTGAAATCCGACCTGCTTTGGCATCAGAGTAAACACATGGATCTCGTACACAATCGTAGAACGCCTGGGTTTCTTGTGGAAATCAACAAACTATAAATGGTTACTATTTAAATGTCGCGCGATTTAATACCAATAATGCAAACCTGTTTGGATCTCAATTTCTTGTTTAATTACACGCAATAATTATCGTGTAATTCCTTAATTTTCCATTGCTTTTTCATTCTCATAACCTATTTGAAGGCAAAAAAACGGACTGCAATAAATCCATAAATAAAGTACTGCTTTGCCACAGTTCAAAAGAAATTTAAAAGAACAGTTGGTGTACTTTCATTCACCTGGCCTATTTGACTACTGAGGCCCAGACGAGTGTAGGCTCATCCACAAGATCAAATGTGTCTTACCTGTTATAAAGCTGGTGACCGCAGCATGCTTGATGTCCCTCCCGCAGGTACCGCAATCCAGCGCAAACATGACCTGAAACATCTTTTTGAAGAGTCGGTGTTTTATGAGCAAAGAAGTCTGGAAAATCCATTTTCACAAACGTGCTAACTGATCTTATATAAATTCAAACTTGCCTGTGTCTGATTGGCAGCCACGCGCCAGTAAAGTCAGCAAAACCACAGCTGCAAAAAGGTACAACGGTATAAAAAAACACATAAACCAACCCGTTTCTACACACAAAAGGAACAAGCAAACTAACATTAACGCACAATACAGACAATACGGGCTTTACAATCTCTAGAATTTCCTTCGTAACATTAACCAAACCCAGTAAAATATATTTAATATTAACCAAGAGTTAGCATCTGACACCTCTTAGGCGAAACATTGCATTCTGTATGGATACAGACATAGTTCCAGTTAATTTAACACCAAGTAGCAGAAATGATACATACTAAACAGTGATAAGAGCATGATGTGGGGGTTGGAGGTCGATTGGTCCCATTCAGTTGGGGAAGAGTATTTATTGTAGCAGAATGGGAGGGCATGCATGAAATTATTCTTGCTCAAACATAATGACGAAAAATTACAACGCTCTCCCACGCAGGGCGGACATGGGTGTTCTCTGTCTGAGACGGGGCCGGCGGGGATGCTCCTGGCACAAAAACAGACATTCACCTAGCGCTGTAACATAACACTGTTAATGACAAGCACCTGGTAAAACGCGTCATTAAATCAGCTGAACGACAAATTAATGTCATTTTGAATGCTGATTTTCAAGTGCTTGTAGGATATGAAAATTCTCTCATTTTAGTCCAATGCTAATTTTAATCCAGTGCAGTCATTTTCACAAATCGGTGAAAGATGTGGATTATTTTTGGATTATTGTTATCAGGTGACCTGCGTTTTTTCTGAATACAGAGGGTGATTAAATGTTTACCAGTCATTTAAAAAAAGTTACTTGTTTTAGTGCCCGACCTCCCGAAAAACTTCTGACTGTCAACAGCGGAGACTGCCATGCATCACACCGTGGAGAACAATTTACAGCCGGAAAAAACCCCTCAGAATAGTGAGGTCTCGGAAGATGGGTCAATTGAATGACATGATATGTAAAATTTACCAACTTGGTATGTTTCTGATTACAGCTCCATATTAGCCTTTATGCCACAAGTAGGCCCTAGCTCCCTATCCACACATAAACCAGACTACCAATGCTATAGGTCGCCTGTACGAATTAGCCCTGTAGCCTATCGCTCTATGCAACGTCAGAAATGGTACAGCTCTGATGTTAGTTAAAATTAACGTTAGTTAAAATCACCCGAGATGGAAGAACGTTTGCTGATTAGACAGCAACAATTATGTTACACATTTAAAATAATGTCTGATCACATTCCCAATTGGTTTAATTACTTTTAATGGCAAGGTGGAAGTCGCTTTGTACAAAAATGAAGACACAGCTGGTTGTTGGTTGGCATGCTATCGTCAATTTCTTATTTGGATGTGATACCAATGGCACTGACCTTGCGAACACGGGTTCAGTGTAACTGCGACAATGCAGGAATAACCTGGGTCAGTGGTTTGGTGTAAATGGGGTAGACACAGGTCATTCCCGGTGTAACAGCCCAAAATATATCCCTCCCCAGACTATACCCTGGGTATAAACTGGACTAGCTCAGAATATACCCGGGGTATAAAACAGGCTAGGTTTCACACTCAGAAACCAGCCCTATGGCAGTCCTGTTTTGAACTCAGTGATCTGGCTAAACTATCTTAACTTCAACTTAAAAAACACTCAGATATTAAATTTTGATTTTCTTTCTCACGCTGATGACACAACCTGGATCAGTCACGTTTTTTCACCTAAACCTTATAAAAAATAAAAAATGAAATAATAATTTAATTAATTCCAAGATTTTGTTTAGCCTGTCTTCTTTGTTGTTAAATTTCCAACAAAATTCATTAATAAATGCCTGTCTTAAGTTTGTCTTAACACCCTTTCTTCTTTTCATCTCTAATTTCAATTCATTGTTGAATGATTCAACAGCCTGGGCATTCACACTTGTAGTGTTATTGATATATTCATACTTATGGCGAGCAGAAGCGTGTTTGATATATTCATACTTATGGCCAGCAGAAGCGTGTTTGATATATTCATACTTATGGCGAGCAGAAGCGTGTTTGATATATTCATACTTATGGCCAGCAGAAGCGTGTTTGATATATTCATACTTATGGCGAGCAGAAGCGTGTTTGATATATTCATACTTATGGCGAGCAGAAGCGTGTTTGATATATTCATACTTATGGCCAGCAGAAGCGTGTTTGATATATTCATACTTATGGCCAGCAGAAGCGTGTTTGATATATTCATACTTATGGCGAGCAGAAGCGTGTTTGATATATTCATACTTATGGCGAGCAGAAGCGTGTTTGATATATTCATACTTATGGCGAGCAGAAGCGTGTTTGATATATTCATACTTATGGCGAGCAGAAGCGTGTTTGATATATTCATACTTATGGCGAGCAGAAGCGTGTTTGATATATTCATACTTATGGCGAGCAGAAGCGTGTTTGATATATTCATACTTATGGCGAGCAGAAGCGTGTTTGATATATTCATACTTATGGCGAGCAGAAGCGTGTTTGATATATTCATACTTATGGCCAGCAGAAGCGTGTTTGATGTATTCATACTTATGGCGAGCAGAAGCGTGTTTGATATATTCATACTTATGGCCAGCAGAAGCGTGTTTGATATATTCATACTTATGGCGAGCAGAAGCGTGTTTGATATATTCATACTTATGGCGAGCAGAAGCGTGTTTGATATATTCATACTTATGGCGAGCAGAAGCGTGTTTGATATATTCATACTTATGGCGAGCAGAAGCGTGTTTGATATATTCATACTTATGGCGAGCAGAAGCGTGTTTGATATATTCATACTTATGGCGAGCAGAAGCGTGTTTGATATATTCATACTTATGGCCAGCAGAAGCGTGTTTGATATATTCATACTTATGGCGAGCAGAAGCGTGTTTGATATATTCATACTTATGGCCAGCAGAAGCGTGTTTGATATATTCATACTTATGGCGAGCAGAAGCGTGTTTGATATATTCATACTTATGGCCAGCAGAAGCGTGTTTGATATATTCATACTTATGGCGAGCAGAAGCGTGTTTGATATATTCATACTTATGGCGAGCAGAAGCGTGTTTGATATATTCATACTTATGGCGAGCAGAAGCGTGTTTGATATATTCATACTTATGGCCAGCAGAAGCGTGTTTGATATATTCATACTTATGGCCAGCAGAAGCGTGTTTGATATATTCATACTTATGGCCAGCAGAAGCGTGTTTGATGTATTCATACTTATGGCGAGCAGAAGCGTGTTTGATATATTCATACTTATGGCGAGCAGAAGCGTGTTTGATATATTCATACTTATGGCCAGCAGAAGCGTGTTTGATATATTCATACTTATGGCGAGCAGAAGCGTGTTTGATGTATTCATACTTATGGCGAGCAGAAGCGTGTTTGATATATTCATACTTATGGCGAGCAGAAGCGTGTTTGATGTATTCATACTTATGGCGAGCAGAAGCGTGTTTGATATATTCATACTTATGGCGAGCAGAAGCGTGTTTGATGTATTCATACTTATGGCGAGCAGAAGCGTGTTTGATGTATTCATACTTATGGCGAGCAGAAGCGTGTTTGATGTATTCATACTTATGGCGAGCAGAAGCGTGTTTGATATATTCATACTTATGGCGAGCAGAAGCGTGTTTGATATATTCATACTTATGGCGAGCAGAAGCGTGTTTGATATATTCATACTTATGGCGAGCAGAAGCGTGTTTGATATATTCATACTTATGGCGAGCAGAAGCGTGTTTGATATATTCATACTTATGGCGAGCAGAAGCGTGTTTGATATATTCATACTTATGGCGAGCAGAAGCGTGTTTGATATATTCATACTTATGGCGAGCAGAAGCGTGTTTGATATATTCATACTTATGGCGAGCAGAAGCGTGTTTGATATATTCATACTTATGGCCAGCAGAAGCGTGTTTGATGTATTCATACTTATGGCGAGCAGAAGCGTGTTTGATGTATTCATACTTATGGCCAGCAGAAGCGTGTTTGATATATTCATACTTATGGCGAGCAGAAGCGTGTTTGATATATTCATACTTATGGCCAGCAGAAGCGTGTTTGATATATTCATACTTATGGCGAGCAGAAGCGTGTTTGATATATTCATACTTATGGCGAGCAGAAGCGTGTTTGATATATTCATACTTATGGCGAGCAGAAGCGTGTTTGATAGCCATATGATCTATATTTGCATATGATTTGTGCTCGTCTGTCCATATAATCCAACCGCTTGCCACATTTAAGCATATAGTTGGTACTAAAGTAGATTCTTTATTATTTTCCATTACTTTTGCCATTACCCTTGTTAAATACCTTTCTTGATGCCTATAAGATGCTTGATCCTACCTTTCATCCATTTTGGGTTATTATTTTGGATCTGAATTGGCCTCTTGGAATAATATCATTTTGAATAATCTTAAGGGTTTCAGCAAAATTTTTGTAGTCCTTATCCAAATCAATCTAATTTGAAGGCTGACGACCTGACTTATGTCCTTCTTGGTCATCCTGAAATAATCCTACCTCTCCCACTGGACCTGAATTCACTTGTTCTGGTGGTGCAATACGACCCCGCACCTCATTCCTAAGCCTATCTCTTGAACCTATAAAATTTGTTTTTCTAAAGTCCGTTGCAATTCTGTTATTTTCTTCCTTCTCATGTGTTAAGTTAAAGTCAAATCTGATGACTTTGTGATTGCTGTTTCCTAATGTTCCTCCAATTTCTACATTTTTAATTGTATTTTATCTATTACTTGATAGTAAATCCAGTATTTTATTCCCCCAAGTTTCCTTATTTATGAAAAACACAAGGAGGTATAATCTGGACAGGAGAGGTGTATACTGACCTAGCCTGTTTTATACCCCAGGGTATAAACTGGTCTTGCCCAAACTATACCCTGGGGTATAAAACAGGCTAGCTCACTTTAACCCGAGGTATAGTCTGGGGAGGTGGTATATTTCGGGCTGTTACACCGGATCCGATAACCAGGGTTAAACCTGGGTTGTTGGTGTAAAAGGGATATCAGTTACAGCCTGAACCATTATTACGTGTCCAAGTCTGGGTGGTAAAACACCAACTCCAGCACATGGTCACCTGAATTCTTAAAGTGTAATGAATAAAGGTTTGCAATTACTTTGAAATAAATACAAGAGACTCTGCAGCACTCCAGGACCAGGGCTGCCTACCGTAGTGCCACTGGTTCCTGAACTCGACTCTGTATGACCCGCTGTGCATGCTGGTGCTATATTTAGGTTATTGAACCCATGCGTTGAAAATCAACGATTTTTCCTTAACCTGATGTTGGCACAGTGGGTTTGACTATGTAATATCGTGTCAGCAAGTTATTGCATTACCGCTCCACACCACTGAGTGGCGTGATATACTTTGATGGGTGTGATTACCTGCAAGCGCAAGAGCGGAAAAGCTTCCGTGTGTTGAAGACCCCGAGAGCATTTTTCGGGTTGGAACGCAGCCTGGAAGTTAAGAGTGATGCATTAAAAGTTATAAGCGGCACCGCCATTGTGTCGCCATTGGAACAATAAATACCCTCATAAATGCTTGATGGTGTCTGACAGCCAGTAATGTGGGTTAATAATGTGCCCTCCCCCCCTTCTTCGTTTTTAGTTTTCGTTCAGCTACTTTCGTTTCGTTTTTCCCGGTCCATGTGCTTTTTTCATTACCCTTCTGTGTCTGCCCCGTCTCCTGCTTTGCTACCTTGATTGCCGATTTGTTTCACTTGTCCCTTTGTTTACCTGTGTGTATTTATGGCATGTCTTGTCCTTTGTTCTACGTGAGATCGATTCACTTGATGTGTTCTCTGTGCACGCTACGAGCCTGGCTGTTCCTCATCTGACTACTTGTTTCGCCCTTTGCCTGTTTCTAGTTTCCCCGTTTTGGATTTTGATTTTGCCTGATTTTTGTGTTTTACTGGTTTTGGAATTCTGCCAGTTTATCCTACCTTGCCTTCTGGATTGTGATTTTGTACCTTTTCCATGTCCTTTTGGTTTTGACCTCTGCTTGTTTCCCGATCACAACTTCGGATTTTGTTTTTGGCTGCAATAAACTTTAATGTGCTTTAATATTACATCTGTCTGCGCTTGAGTCTATGCTGAACCCTGACACTGAACTTTTGTAAAAAGAAGTTAATGTGGTCAATGTCACAAATTTGCTTACATATGACCTATAAATAGTGCAGAATTTTAAATATTTAAATTTCTTTCATAAATATACATTAAACGTCATTACTTGTAATACATATATTGTTTTACATTTTTCAAAATCCCAACACTTTATTTCCATGTTTACATCAAGAATGTTGTATAACTGCTTGAAGATGAGGTTATACAAAAATGCGCTCCGTTAGTAGGTCTGCTGGTTTGTTTAATCGGTGAGTAATCTCCTGACCGCTGAGCAGGCATGACGAAGGTGGTGGATGTCTGTACGACAGAAGCCCATAAATGCTTCCCAGATTTTCTGGCTCCTCTCCTGATTTATTGCGATACAACAATAAAAGTAGGTTTTCTGTGACCATCCTGTTTAGAAACACAAGTCTGTTTCTAAACATAATGAGTTTGAAATGAGTTTAAAGTTGAACTAAAGTCCATCATGTCTAGCTGAAATAGGACAGCAGGCATAGACCTTGTCTGTGCTCTTCTCACTGAGGTCATTAAAGATGGCAGTTTAATTATTTTATTGTCGCTGTGAGATGCTGTGCCGCTCTTATGGCTGCATTTGCGCATTCCCTATTCCATGCACTGAGGTATTCAGCTAAGGGGGAATTCTGACTTGAGGGCGCTCAGCGTTTTTTTTTCCGCGGAAATAGTTACGCAGAAAATACCTATTCATATTCTGACCTGGTTTATGCGGCCAGGGATGTTTTTTCTCTGAGTTAGTTACCTAGTACTAAGAATCTGCTACGTAGCGGAGAAAACTTCAGTTCTGAGAGTTTATTAGACAAACGGGTGACATAGGCAGGCACAAACTCTACCTTGTAATTCACGAACTTGGATAGTTTCTGCTAAAATTAAGTGGCTCTCAATACATTGAGAGGACACTACAATACAACGCCCTGGCAGTGAACCGGAAAAAGACCAAAATAATGATATAACTGTAAAAGGCCAGGTCTCAGAGAATCAGGTACACCCTGCAACACAGTATTGGAACCCACCACAAATTACATGTCTTTGTCCAATCTTCTCTGTACCACACTCCAGTCATGAAAGCCAGAAACAGCCACAACAATGTAATTAATAAAAATGGTTGACAGATGGTGCAAAAACCTTGGGTCTGTATATCATTAATGGTAGGGTCAGAGGGGACTGCTTTGGATGGTGCACTTTCAGCTCAGCTCTTGGGAACAGTGTGATGGTAGGGTCAGAGGGGACTGCTTTGGATGGTGCACTTTCAGCTCAGCTCTTGGGAACAGTGTGTAGATTATGCCATTACGGATGTGGACCCCTCTGCCATAAATGCATTCACTGTCAGGCAACAAACCTCCCTATCAGACCACAGTCAAATCATTGAGCCAGATAACATACAGCCCAGTAAGCCGTATGATTTAAAACACAATTATAAACAAAAACCCAACTGACACACCAATCACAATACAGGAATTAACTGAGCTTCTCAGAACACTAAAACCAAGAAAGTCTTGTGAGCTTATATCCCCGATTTATATGAATGGAGGTAAATTAGACCCCAATAATTACAGAGGCACCTGTGTAAGCAGTAATCTTGGGAATTTATTTTGTAGAATCCTTAATTCACAAATTATAAACTTCCTTACTGAGCATGGTGTCTTGAGTAAGAGTCAAACTGGCTTCCTCCCAAAACATCGCACAACAGATCATATTTACACCCTATACACCCTCACAGATAAACATGTTCACCAAATTAACAAAGGAAAAAATGTTTGCTTGCTCTATTGACTTTAAAAAGGCATTTGACTCCATTTGGCAATGGGGATTAAATTACAAAAAAACTTAAAAGTGGTTTAGGGGTAAAGTATATGACATCATTAAATCAATGTATTCAGAAAACAAATGTGCAGTGAAAATTGACAATCAAAGAACAGAATTCTTCACTCAGGGTGGTGGGGTGAGACAGGGCTGCAGCATCAGCAGAGTCCAGTGTATTTGGCATTTGCATTAATGATTTCGCCACAATGCTGGAACAATCCGCAGCTCCTGGACTTGCTCTACATGACAGAAATTACATTTTTATTATATGCAGATGACCTGGTTCTGCCGTTTCCCACAGAACAAGGGCTACAGCAGAACCAGGCCATCTTAGAAAACTTCTGCCAGTCCTGGCCCTGGCAATAAACTTAAAAAAGACTAAAATAATGATATTCAAGTAAAAGGCCAGGTCTCAGAAAAGCAGATACAGTTTCACTTTCTGCAACACAGTATTGGAACAAACCACAAATCACACATTACACATTACAAATTACGCATACCTCGGTCTGAAAATCAATGCATCAGGGAGCTTTAACTTAGCAGTGAAGGCACTGAAAGACAATGCCAGAAGCGCATTCTATGCCATAAACAGAAAATTGTACAATACTAAGTTACCTGTAAAAATATGGTTAAAAATAATTTACAGCATCTTACAAACCAATTGTCCTGTATGGAAGTGAGGTATGGGGTCCACTTAGCCATCCAGACTACTCACAATGGAACAAAAACCCAGTGGAAATCCTGCATGCCGAATTCTACAAAAATATACTCCAGGTCCACTGAAACACACCAAATAATGCATGCAGGGCAGAATTAGACAGTTACTTCTTACTTATTAACATTCAGAAAACAACATTTAAATTTTGGATTCATTTAAAAACAATCAAACCAAATTCCTCTCAATATAAGGCCTTCCTATTCCAGGCTGCAAAGACAGGGAATAGGCAAAACGGGCATAAAAGACAGCCAGACGTAACGGAAGTCCTCTCGGGTAGCTGGTCATGAAACTAATAAACCAAATAACAACTAACAAAACTAACTATGACACGTTTCAGACCAGCACTGCTTCAACTGAATACAGCAAACAAAAGATTCTTATTTTGAACATTGGAATGACAAAACTGCAAAACAAATTAAATTGTTACACTGAATTGTTACATTGTTACAATTAAATGGGCAATGACAAAAAGTGCTGGGGACATGTCCCCAGCATGTATGACACAAGGGGGTTTCAGGCCAGGGGTCAATTGTAAAGCTGCTTTGTGACGACTTCTTGTAAAAAGAATTATTTTTTTAGATTCTTAATGGTAATGTTCACCATGCTATTCTAAAAACTCACAGGGTACAATCTCGATGGTTTTATTGACCAATGCTCCAGTTTTCCCCAGAAAATCGTTATGAAAGTTTATTTATTGTTTTTATGAAGAAATATAAATGAGTGTGTTTCCTCCTGTTATTACACTTAGGGCTGGAGAAAATATTAAAATATTTTCAAATTAATCACAATCTTCATTTGAACAGATACAGATTCTTAAAATGCTGACATCATTCTTTAAATCTCTACATTTTTTCAGTGAATGTGTGAAGATATTTGCAAAATGTTATTTGTAGCACGCCCCAAATCCTGCAGGTAAAAATCAGTGTCAATGCCAAGCCTATGGTAAAATTAAGAGCAGAGGGCTACCCCATCAGCCTCTCCTACATTACAGTCATTTAGCAGATGCTTCAAGCCAAAGTTATTTACAGTTGATTATGGTAACCAAGGACCAACCCACCCTGCAAGCAATGTGGGGTTGAGGGTGTTGCTCAAGGGCCCAACAACAGTGGAGTTTTTGCTGTGGCATGAACCATGAACCTCAAGGGTCCCAGTCATGTACCTTAGCCACTAGACTACAGGTTGCCCCACACACTACATGCTGCCTTTTAACACCACAACTGTTACAATACCAAGGATCAATCAAAAATCTGACAATCAGAACAAACAAATCACAATCACAAAATGAACAAGTACACTGTGACCATGTTTTCTCCCTCGATTTGTGCAAATTGCCCTACTGTGTTTTTCTTTTGTATGGGTGAAGTACGGTGTCTGAGACATAGCTGCTAGGGATTATCTGGCCCTGTGGGGGGCCATTAAATACACGGATACTGGTCATCGGTCATGATTTCCCAAAGATTCATCAAATTTGCCCCAGCACTCAGCTATTACAGATATCTACAGATATTAAACGTGTAGCATGCCAATTTGTTTAATTTAGAGAATAAATCTGACCAGTTTGGGGGACCGAAAATGTTAATCATTTCTCAATTTTAGCATAAAAACCGTGAGCCATCAGTCGCTAACAGTGGTGGACAAAATTTCATAAATTTGGCAAAGGTGTAAGGTTCTCTCCACAGCAGAACATAACTGAACATTTATAGAATTTGCCATACAGACAAATGAAACAGTGAATGGCAGTACAACAATGAGTAAGTGTCATAGTGAGGTTATCAAAACTTCTCTCCTGACATCCAAGCAAGCAACTTGGTATTTTAGTACCAGGATTTTTTGGTGCAGTGTTATCCCATCAAGTTCAAGAAAAAGTTTTTTACAAAACCTCAAGTGTGTGTTTAAGCTTTCCAGAATAGTCTAGGTTAAATGTATATATCATTCCCATCAATAGCATGCAGGCCTTGGCTCTGTTGCCACATTTCATTTCCCTCAGTAATGATGACAACATCTAGTGGATCCTTTTCAGCAGCAGCATGGACAACAACAACTTTCAGAGCGTGCTTATCATGGCTCTCTCTGCCCCCCTCCTTATTAAAAACAATATGCACCAAGTGAATAATTATGTTTGAACTGTCTCTATATCTGACTTCACACCTGGAAGAATCTTGGAAGAATGAATCATTTCCACATGGTCATATGCTGGGAGAAAATTGGTATTTTTAAGTGAGCTGGCCAAGGATCACAGCGGCATGCAGTGGGGGGCACGTTACACGTGACTTGGACTGTTCTTTAACGGATTACGTGCCTTGTTTAGAGTTACAGTTGAGAGCAGGGAAGACGGCAATAAAGATGAAATTAGAATGACAGGTCGGTCTCTACAACGTCTAAACCGTATACTCATTTAGGACATAAATAAATCTGAATCCTCGCAATTGAAAAGAACACTACATAATATCATAATAGCTATTTTCGTATGTGATTTTGACCTGCAGACAAACTGTTAAGTGATAATTCGTAGCAACAAGGCAATAGCCGAAGAGTCTGCATATATGATTATCGAAATGGACTGAAATATTACAGTTTGAACGGAATAGACAGCTCCATTTATTGTAAGTGAAAGTCCTCTGATGGGATTCTGTTTGCTAGCTATCTCTTTTGGTTCAGCTCCATTGTGATTTAAGTACTAAAACATGTGTTCATTTTGTTTTCGCGACTTGATGAGTTTGCTAGCTGGTTAGATGGAAAATGTTGACATATTCTCATGCATATTCATACAATCTCAAAACATCAAACTAGCTTTCCTCTGGAAAGCAAGAAAAAAAGAGACCTGCTCCTGAGTATTCCCAACCCTACAGTGAGATATATGTTAGTTTTTTGTGCATAGTCCAATTTTGACAATCCAGTATTTGAGACATGTATTTTTTTATTAATAGCTGAATAAAATAAATTCAGTATTTTGTAAATTGTTGCTAAATGTAACTTCCTTTAACATGTGCTTTATGTTTTCGTTCATATTTGATGTTTAAATGTGATATTTTACCGTTTTTGTGCAATTTCTTCGTTTTTTTAGAGGACTCTAATATGATAACAACGACCCGGAAGTACTTTTCTTATCATCGCTGGCGGAACTCGAGCATAATTGTCTACTTTAGATTAGGTCTCTTGCTCGGAATCATATTTACTGCAATATCTAAGTATCCCAGAAAAATTGAAACTGTTTACGTTACTCCGTAGCAAACCCTGAGCTAAATAAAACTCATTATTTGCACTTCAAAGGTAGTATTGTTGCTCTACAGCGTTACAGAGAACAGTAAAATAATGTCTGATTCGAAGAAAAGTGGTGGCGAGATGTCCGAGCCGCAGCTAATTCAGCAGGTTTGTCCCCTTTTCATAACTTGTAACCAAAGTAAACTTGCTATTTTGTCAGCGAATCCATCTCAATAAGCAAACTATCTGTTGCTCGTAAATGACCTTTCGAATCAGCGTTGATTTCAGTTCCGATTAAACAGTGTTGTGAACTGAGACGTTGTAATCGCATCAAGCATTTTAAATTGCACTAGCACATCACAGTAACAGCTGAATATCGATAGTCTGCCAGTGGAAGACCAATAAATCAGTAACATCGTGATAATTGGACTAGAGTTTCCATCGTAGTACTAGGACGTTTTTCCTGTTACGGTGTCTCTAAAACCGTGATGCCATGTTTGACAGCTGGCCTTGCTGAACTGGCTCCAGTCGGACACCGTTGAGAGCAAGACGTTACTCACAGCGGTCACTGGTGCCCAGGTTGCTAGAGAAGTTCTTGACAGACTCACTGGCCAAAACAAAGTGGATCAATACAAGGTGAGGACTGGCCAGCGATCAGAATAACTCACACTGGGGTTAGATTGTTAAAGGTATTGTTGAAGTAGTGTCACAGAGGACAGACTGCCGGCTTTCACTCCAAACTGGAAGTGTTGCCTTTTTGGTTACATTTCAGAATGTTATCCATGGTCATTTTACTTTAGGTTACACAAACTCATTTTACTTCATATAAATTATGTGCATACAAACAATTTAACAAATAATAGCAGTAATTGTCTATAAAATTCAGTTTTGAAGTGATTTTATTGACTGCCAACCGTATGTGCCGTTATTCATCACTCTTGTTAGTTTGACAGTAGATAACCAGGGTAGTCTCCCTGAAATGGTCTCCTGTGGCACTAATGTTGAGGATCTAAAAATGGGTAGAGAAACCGCAGCTGCTCATGCTGTGGGCCCAGGCTAGGACATCCCTGGTGTAGTGTGATCCATGGGTAGAGAAACTGCAGCTGCTCATGCTGTGGGCCCAGGCTTGGACATCCCTGGTATAGTGTGATCCATGCAGATACTCATGTGTGTGTTCATTGTGATCTATGCAGAGAGAGTGCATTCTGGGCGTGGCAGCCTTTGTGCAGAGTCATCCACGTGCCTCGCAGGCTGAGCTGAACGCGGCGGTGGAGCAGCACGTCCGGGTGTTTGCCACGCGAGTGCAGGCGCTGGACTCCGCCCCTCTCCTCTAAGATCTGCTCCTCTCATTGAAGCTCCGCCCCCTCATCCAAGCTCCACCCTGCAAACCTGGGCCTTGGGGTTTGCAGAGCTTTGGGGGACCTGTGCGTGTGTGTGTGTGTGTGTGTGTGTGTGTGTGTGTGTGTGTGTGTGTGTGGGGTTTTGTTCCCATCGCTCACCCTGCATCAGTTAGCATACTCGCTGCTTGGTCACTTGTTTGTGAGGTCATAAGAAACCATACCACTTGGTCTTTGAAGGGCATTCATGAGCCAATCAAAAAGTGTATCCAAAACATGACATGACTTAGAAGGCTGAGATAATTAAATGTACAGGAACAGAAATATGTGTAAAATCCAGAAATAGATGCCTCCTGTGCCTTAGAATGAAAGGGGAAAATATGAGACTGAAACCGTTCTCTTTCTGTGTAATCTTACTGTAAGAATTGAAATACCACTTCAATCTCATGTCGTTTTTATGTTTTATTGTAGTGTCCCTCTCTCTTACCCCACTAAAGGAAGGTCTTTAGTTAGTTATGTGTTGTAACAGTTCCGTAAAAATGCAGAGGATGAAGGCTTTGTGTGGGTGTTCATTTGTTCAGCAGGCTTTTAGTTCCACTGTGATTTTTCCAAAATTTATATCGCCTCACCACTTTATTTTTTTGCATTCCAGATTTCAAAAGCAAACATTCCATATTACAGAACAAACAAATCAATCTATCCCCAGCAAGTGTAATTGTGGACCTGACTGCCAAGTGTTATTCTGATTAAATATCTTTTTCTGTTGTTGATGTTCCATGAGAGATACTGTTTATTGAATGTCCTGTTTATGCATGTAAAAATCAGTTTGAGCTTCAGTTTTATTGGTGTCTTCTGTATGTTTGAATGCCTGACTGGGCCTGTCTGATCTGAATGTTGGGCCTGTCTGCTCTGTTTTGGGCCTGACTGCTCTGAATGCTGGGCAGGTTAGGTCTGTGTTTTAACTGTGCTGAAATAAAGTTTAGAACAAAAATACCATAGAACTTAAGAACTTTTTCAAAAACCTTAATCAGGCTTTATCAACAGTGTAATAAACACCAACATACACAGGGGTCCCCCAGAAAACCTACATACTCTATTTAGGGGTACCCCAGGGTAAAGTTTAAAACCACTGTCCAGAGGGATCCTTCCGGGAGACTTCCAGACTTCTGAACCTAACAGGCTGAGACAGAACTGTGTTGAGGGGGGAGAGGGCAGGGAAGCTACTGGCATGGGGAAATAACTAAGTAAAAGGAGATAGTAGCAAGAGGAGTAGAGAACCTTCTCTGCTTAAGTCATGCAGGTGTACATGGAAGGTAAGGCCTTCAGAATGTCTGAAGGTGCTGGGTACTGTACGTGTCTCTCCATGCTCAAAACACCTTCCATACGATAGAATGGTACATTTTTGAAGTTGAGTTGGAAAAGGGAAGTTGTCTTAATATGTTGTACTCGATTCTGACATCTTAAATTGTTGCTTTCACCCAGCTCAAAGCTTACTGGGGAACACCACTGAGTGACCGCCTTCAGCGTGGCTGTTCATTTAGGCTGCACGTGGCATGGTCAGCCATTTGTGATAAGAGGTGTAAGTATAGAAAACACTGACTGCCACATATTACACACAGATGCAGTAATATTGTTAAAAGAGGGACTCACTTATCGCTGCTGTTGATTTAACAGCGATTTACGAATTAGAACATCCTACACAGGGACCCTTGATGGAAAATGTGGTATTGCACAGATTCATGTTGGGGAGCTGCAGCATGTCAGAGCCAAGAAAATAATACAGACTTGGCAGAGAAAACTGGCATGAAATAAAGCTAAACTTGGGAAGAATAGAATCCCATCATTCCGTGAGAATGGAAAGTCCAAAAATGACTGGTCTGCAGGCCACAGCTCTCCCTTACTGGGGGTGAAGCACAGCTGCAGGACTGATCTCTAGAAAGCTGTTAAAGTAAGGCTCTAGCAAGATTCGAGACAAAGACAGAAAGCCTCCAGTCATTTCAGATTTGAACAGTGTTAAAACTGAAACTGCACTCTGTGTTCCTGAACCTTCCACAGAGGTCACGGGATGATTGCAGGAGGTCGAAGACATTTCAGGCTGTTGGAATGTCTGACCTGATCTGTGGTCTGATTGGTGGCATGTATGAGGGCATTAACATCTTAGAGGCAAAAATGTTGCACAATAAGGTGCTGCTGTTCACCGAGAGAATGCTTTGTGCTACTGGCTCCTCTGCCATAGCACTGACTCAGTAATAAGCTGCCCCAGTGACCCACACCAGCACAGAACCACCACCTCTATCTTGCCTCTGGCGTTGGAAAATGGATGTTTCCACTCAATTCCGGAGGAGGACGGAAAGTGTCACTTGTGAGATCTGGGAGAGGTCGAAAATGAAATGCATTTTTTTGTTCTATTGTCTATTAAATCACAATTTTAGATATAGGCTTTTCCTTAAAATGTCTGCAAACTGTCCTGATTTGTTTTGTATGTCTGATGAATGTAGGCTTCAGTACCTGTTTACAGACAGTGTTTCACCTCGCTCAAATTGTGTAAAATGCTTACCAACAGCGTAAGAGGGCACTTTATGTTTGATGTGTTAAAGGCACAGTCTGTGCCGTAAATATGCTTTATGTTTGATGTGTTAAAGGCACAGTCTGTGCCGTAAATATGCTTTATGTTTGATGTGTTAAAGGCACAGTCTGTGCTGTAAATATGCTTTATGTTTGATGTGTTAAAGGCACAGTCTGTGCCGTAAATATGCTTTATGTTTGATGTGTTAAAGGCACAGTCTGTGCTGTAAATATGCTTTATGTTTGATGTGTTAAAGGCACAGTCTGTGCCGTAAATATGCTTTATGTTTGATGTGTTAAAGGCACAGTCTGTGCTGTAAATATGCTTTATGTTTGATGTGTTAAAGGCACAGTCTGTGCTGTAAATATGCTTTATGTTTGATGTGTTAAAGGCACAGTCTGTGCTGTAAATATGCTTTATGTTTGATGTGTTA
Organism: Albula glossodonta; assembly: GCA_019788955.1. Classification (NCBI taxonomy): domain Eukaryota; kingdom Metazoa; phylum Chordata; class Actinopteri; order Albuliformes; family Albulidae; genus Albula; species Albula glossodonta. The sequence continues at coordinate 64,211 of JAFBMS010000464.1, read as the reverse complement.
AAGGCACAGTCTGTGCCGTAAATATGCCTAAGTTATGTTTAAATAGTTGTAAAGTCTAAGGAGCAGGATTGTGTTTTACTTTAGGTTTGACATTGATTTTCATGTATGAAAGTGTATTGCATTTGTTCTTTCGCTCTCAGTATGCCATGGTAATGCTTCTGCTCGTTCTGTTGGTCATGTCTTCTAAGCCCATGCGAGTTGGACACCCTTTGGCGCATAACACTAAATGAAAATAAATAACTATTTACTTACTACTACTTACTATATGAGGTGTGGCTATTAAATGATGAGACTGATGCTCAAGAAAAAACACATCTACTGCAAACGATGTGTAGCAGCGAACTGAAGACACGAGCGGATTGAAACTTTCAAAGGTTGTTTATGCTTGCCCATTGGTCAATGTATACCACATGATTATTTAATAGCCATACCTTGTACTGCTTTGCTAGCATAGGGAGGTTTAAATACTTTGACCCCTTCTGTGTGGTGAGGGACGTGGACTGGAGGCACACTGGTGGCACCGCACTGCTCAGCGGTGAGGGTGGATCCATCTCACCCGCCAGATATAAACCCACTGCCAGCAGTGAGGGTGGATCCGACTCACCCGCCAGATATAAACCCACTGCCAGCAGTGAGGGTGGATCCGACTCACCCGCCAGATATAAACCCACTGCCAGCAGTGAGGGTGGATCCGACTCACCCGCCAGATATAAACCCACTGCTCAGCGGTGAGGGTGGATCCATCTCACCCGCCAGATATAAACCCACTGCCAGCAGTGAGGGTGGATCCGACTCACCCGCCAGATATAAACCCACTGCCAGCAGTGAGGGTGGATCCGACTCACCCACCAGATATAAACCCACTGCCAGCAGTGAGGGTGGATCCGACTCACCCGCCAGATATAAACCCACTGCTCAGCGGTGAGGGTGGATCCGACTCACCCGCCAGATATAAACCCACTGCCAGCAGTGAGGGTGGATCCGACTCACCCGCCAGATATAAACCCACTGCCAGCAGTGAGGGTGGATCCGACTCACCCACCAGATATAAACCCACTGCTCAGCGGTGAGGGTGGATCCGTCTCACCCGCCAGGTACAAACCCACTGCTCAGCGGTGAGGGTGGATCCGTCTCACCTGCCAGATATAAACCCACTGCTCAGCGGTGAGGGTGGATCCGTCTCACCCGCCAGATATAAACCAACTGCTCAGTGGTGAGGGTGGATCCGTCTCACCCGCCAGATATAAACCAACTGCTCAGCGGTGAGGGTGGATCCGTCTCACCCGCGAGATATAAACCCACTGCCAGCGGTGAGGGTGGATCCGACTCGCTGAAAATAAATGACTCATATAGCTAATGCGTTTCTCTTGGGTTTCACAGACTCTGAGTAGTGGAACAATCTGAACAGCTGAAAATGGGACAGAATACCAACAAACTTTATTTGTTGCGCACTTTCCTCAAAAAGGAATAAAAAAAAGACAATCACATCAAAATAGAAATATTCAACTTAATAGTTATATTTTAGCCAAACAAAAGGTTACATGGTGTTTAAAGCAAGTTTACCCTCAGCAGATTAACTTAGCAAGGCAGTAGATGTAATATCATACTTTTGAAAATTAAAGATATTCTTAGTCTCTTAGTAGTCTCTTAGTAACCTACTCTTTCTCTTTATTTCGTCTTATATTATTATCAATTGAAGTTTGGAGACATTGTGTTTTTAATTGTGAAACACAATAACAGAATTCTTCTCAGGTGTGGGCAGATGAGCTTTGATCAGATAACTTGCAGGAACAAGTCAAAGTCAAAGCCACAGACACAGACACAGACACAGACACAGACACAGCATTCAGACTCACAACATGATGCGAGAAACTCCCTGCAGCATCACTGCGCACTACATAGAGGGACAGTTATATAGACAGAAAGTTGATGTTGAATCACCTCCAATCACGAGGTTCGAAAGTTGATGTTGTATCACCTCCAATCATGAGGTGCGAAAGTTGATGTTGTATCACCTCCAGTCACAAGGTGCGAAAGTTGGTGTTGCATCACCTCCAGTCATGAAGTTGCATCACTACTGGTTAACTCCAGTGCTGGAGGGCTGCAGTGTCTGCAGGTTTGACTCCAGTCCTGGAGGGGGCAGTGTCTGCAGGTTTGACTCCAGTCCTGGAGGGGGCAGTGTCTGCAGATTTGACTCCAGTCCTGGAGGGTCACAGTGTCTGCAGGTTTAGCTCCAGTCCTCCCTGCGTGTGCGGCTCGCCCTCCCTGTCTCAGCCCGCCCACCTGCCTGTATCAGCCCCACTCCAGTAAACATGATGGCCGGAACCGGAGGAGGGCCGAGCTGCTGACTCAGGAGCAACCCAAACAGTCTGCTTTTCCTCCGTTGAGTCACCACATTCCAGCTGTTGGCCTGGATAGCGGACCGCCTTAGGGGTAAAGCTTGTTACTCGTGACTGTTTTGGGTCATGGAAATAGTGACAACATATATCTGCTGAAAGATTTCCTCTTGCTAATTTGATCTGCAGACTGTCTGTAGAAAACATTTCCTGCCATGTTGGACCTCTCCTGCCCAATCTAGTTTACAAGCTTCCCTAATGTGAGAGGCCATTGCTCTGGTCTGGGTGAGACACCTCACGTTCAGACTGCGATAAAGGACTGTAAAGACAGCAGCAACAATCATTGGCACAGAATCATTGCACTCGATGCAAAAGGAAAGCCCAAAAAATCATGAAGGACACCAGCCACCCCGCGCATGTTCTGTTCTCGCTCCTTCCATCTAAAAAACGTTACAGGAGCATTAAATCACACACCATCATCTCAGTAACAGCTTCTTTCCACAGGCAGCCAGGCCGCTGAACAGCTGACAACTATATGCACTGCACATTGTTGTATATTCTCTATTGTTATACATTGCTGCACATTGTTGTTGTATAATATGTAATATTGTGTATGTTTACATATATATAATGTTTATACTTGTGTACACATATGTAACTGTGTATATAATGTGTCCTTAGTTGGTTTTATGATGGTGTGCCTCTATGTTAAGGCAGAGAGTCAAAGCACAAATATTTAATTACATTTTTAATACACATGGCAATAAATTTGAACTGAATAGAGCGTGAGAAAGCAGTTTGTTCTTCAAGAGTCAGCGCTGGGCTGCACAGGAAACTCATTACAGTACAGCACTGGGCTGCACATTATATTCCATGTGTTAAACAGAAGCTGTAATACACCTTGATACAGAGACATTGGACCGAGAGCACCGAAAATGGACAGAAAACATTTAAAGACACCACTCAAATACATCACATTCAAAGCAGGATTTGCGAGCATTTGCCCTTTTCCTGTTTTATGTAAGGATCTATGTACCGTCATATCATCAGACTAATCCCAGCATTTGAAAGGATTAATTGAACAAAAAAAGGCCATGAATCACAGTGACACTGAGCTTTAAAGAATTCAAAGAGGATGCAAAACAACTTAATGGAAGCAATCACAAACTCTGCTGGCCTCTCTGTGCAAGTCTTCACATGACATGACACACCAGACCTGAATTCTTGGAAGTTTAACTTGGGAATAGAAATACAAACAGTGGGGTCCAAAAGTCCGAACATTTATTTATTTTTGGACAACGAGTTTAAACAAATTATTCAAACAGAACAACCAGCCAATAGCCTGGTTATACAACAGTTACAACAGGCTAGTTGGGCAACAACAATAAGTCAGAGGACAACTGGGCTTCAGAGTTCGAAAGAATATGAGATCACATCTGGACAACGGATCAAGGCCTCTCTCTGAACGCCTAACGGCGTTTGCAAATCAGACACTTGAAAGTTAAGCACATCAATGTCCGACGCTCCGAACTTTGCTTCCACCCGTACTCTCTCGTACATGTTAAACCGAACTTGCTTTTGAGACATTGCGAGAAGACTTCTCAGGTACCGCTCCCGCAGAATGGAACGTGTGCGCTGTTCTTCTTGGAGAGAGCAAGAGTCCAAATGCGATGCAGAAGAAGCTGCAATTGTGGTAGGGCACAGGGCGATGTACCGGGGGGACTTTGGGTCGAAGCCGCGGCTGTTGGGGTCTGGTCCGCGAGGTAATCGCGACACACATACCGGCGTTCTCATGGCCACCGTCTCTGCACAATTGTAAATAGGCTGTGTCATTCAGTTACCAGTCGTTAGTTAGCTTAAAAGGTCTTATTTGATGATAACTTTGTGTTCCCTTGCAAGCTAACGACACCAGATGACGCTTAAGTAGCTAAGTTAAAGCTAAGTAACCAAGTTCAGCTACCTAAGCGAGTAGCTGTAAACGGTACTTGGTAAGCAATATGAACTAAACAGTAAGGTCACACACGATTAAACTTACCCGAAAAAATAAATTCTGTAAGTTAACGTACTGTACCGCCCACAAACCGAAATTAAAGCGACGACTTCAAACACATGGAGCCCTACCATAGAAAGACGTAGGTGTCACATTGTAATCCTTCCAGCGGTAAGGGAAACTTGAGTTCTGAGTTTAGTTCCCCTTGTACAAGGTGTCTAGGCAGAAAGTTAGCCTCTGTCGCCCTCAAGTGACAAGTGTAAAGAAATTCATTCTATTCGAGGTTTTCATGGTTATACAAATTGTCAGCCTGTCATCCCGCAGTAGAGCTGGAAAATGCTAAATATAACAGATCAAAGCATTCTCAGAACGAAGATGTAATATAGCATATCATCTTCATGTCAGAGTTTTGGTTGTCTGATATTTTGTTATTTCAATATATATATATATATATTTAGTTCTTATTGAAATGAGCGATCAACGAGCTGCAATTGAGTTGCGTATGAGTTTGTGAACTCCTTCTATCTCGTTAAATAGTTCAGGTGAAGGTTTTCCGCTCAGTTTCAGAACCACGCTTCTCTGGACAGCTCCATCATCCAACACTCCCAGTCATTTCCCTTTCAATAGTGATATCTGCAGGCAAGGAGCGGGTTTGCGGTTATAACATTTTGATCCAAATAGAGATGGTGTACTTTTTAAAAGACCGTAGACTGTATAAAGCTAGAAAACAAAAATGCAGAGAGGTGGGTTAAATTTATCTCATAAATAAGATGGAGAGGAAACCTTATCATAAATTGTGTTTATGCCCATTTGTCCACTTTTCACATCATTCAGAAACTGTCTTGAATTTGATTATTATTATTATTATTATTTTTCATTCTGACATCCCAGCTCATTCAAACTCAAGAGTATCAGCTGAAGACTGTTCTAGCATCCTTAATGATATCAATGATTTTATTGTGTTCTGCATAAGAACCTGTGCTGCAGTCTGCAGCCGAGGTTGAGCTGGGGAAATCTTTGGAAACGAAAACCTGCAAACTCACCATCCCGCCATCTTCTCTCCATGATAGGGCTAAGGGTTGTCCCTCATCACTACAGAACGCCTCCATCTTTGCCACATTCTCATTCATTAGTCACCGTGTGGTATCTTTTGATCTTTTTGGAGATTTTTTTACAGGTGTGAAAACAAGTGTACGGACTCAAACACAGCTCTCCCCCAGCCGCTGAGCGGCATGGCCTGGCCTCTCTCACACTCAGCGCTGTGTGGGGCTCAGGAGATTAAAGGCAGGCGGAGGCAGGTGGAGAAGAAAGTGAGGCCATGGCCCAGGACAGCTTTCTGAGCAGCACTGAGTGCTGAAAGAGTTTCTGTCCAGTTTTTACTTCAAAGAACAATAACTTTAGAATGGGTACAAAGCAATACCAACTGCCTGGAAGTTATTTTTAGAAAATAAGGAGAGAATGTGACATAACAAAAGAGGATTCAAAATGAGATAAAGTTGGATTAAATACTAAAGTTATTGCTTTAAATATGGTGTTTGTAATTATAAGCTTTTTTGACTTGTGTGAATGTAAATATGTGTAAAAATGACATTGCCTATGAAATAAATCCTGTGCAATCTATGTTCTTGTTAAACGTTAAAGTTATGTAGGACTCACTCACACACACACTCACTCACACACATACACACTCATGCATGCTCACATAAACACAACACACTCACAACATTCGCATACATTCGCATAGTGCCATAGTTTCAGGCACTGAAACTTCAATCACTTGCCATTAGCAGTATAGAATTGGTTTAATAAAAATGCCACTCTCTGTTTTGATGTTGCCTGTCCTCATCTTTATTCATTGGATGAGCTCCATGCAACTTAAAATGAAAATGAATATTTAAGTGACATCAAACGAGAGGAGTCCGGGGAGACAAAATGAAACAGGCGGAGAAACTGATTGCCTTTTTATACGCCACCTTGAGTAGCCACCAACCTTCTGCCACCGACCCCCACCGTTTCACCCCCTCCGTTTCACCAATTTCCATATTTGGTAGGACAAGTGTTCGTGTCTCCGATGCAGTTGACACAAATAAGGAGCGAGACGGGAGGGAAGGACACTACAGAGAGTGAATGGATGTTGAGGAACACAGTCGAAACACCTTCCGAACCCGGGGGTTCTAAGAGTGAATCAGCTTCATTTGTGCGGATGAGGGAGTGCGAGGGAAGTGTGTCGTTCCTCTCCGCCGCTGTCAGGTAGGCTAGGTATGCTCTCTTAGACATTTTGTAGTTGTTATTTCCAGAAGTTATGAGTTTTACTATGTCATCCGCCCGTTTGAAAACTACATTTGAATGGAGGACAAACCTCATTCGTAGTTTATGTGTTCCTGTAACCGCTATTGTCTTTTACGATGGCGACAATCACTATGAACGACTTCTGACATTCATATAAATCGTAAACAATGCGTAAAACTGAATAAACAGTATCGCAGTCGTTTTCATGTTAATAAGTTTTTTTTTTAATAATTTGCGGAATTTGTTCCAGTTTCAAAAGCTACAATTTACATTTCATTCAATAAAAATATATATTAGTAGAGTTTAGTAATATATTAGTAAATATTTTGTTGTATCTATGGATGTTTGTTTTACATGTTTCAAGGACTGTCTGACGCCGACACAGTTTGAGGAATGAAGCACGGAAAAATCATTCAAACCAAAATGACAAATATTTGTATAAAAATGCTGCCTTATGGACATATTAATCACATGGTACTTTTGGACAGGAACTGCTGACGAAGTGGAAGGTATTTATATATTTACTGAAATCACCTGTTTAACTGAAAAGAAAGAAAAAATATATGTGTGTATGTATATGTGTTCTATCTTTTTACTTAGATCGGTGATTTCACTAATTAGGTCGTCGACCTGGCTGAAGAGCTGAGATAATTAGAATTAGCTGTGCATGGATGAAACAAATACACGGTAGCAGTTTTACTTTCTGAAGCCTGGATTTTCCACTTCTATGTACACCATTACACAAAACTATACACACAGAGCTTAGAACATGAAGTATAGTCATGCTGTTTTCCTCCAAAATTCAGAATTAGATGAACCCAGTAAAGGTGTATTTATATACTCCACTGACAGTCTGACACAGACTGACCAATGTAGTTTTGTTTGCTCTGATTGTGATAATGTTTAATGTCACTGAAATATCCATCTGTTCCACAGGCTCTCCTGAGAGTGTACCTGTCGCCGTCACAGACACAGTGCTCAGAGCTCTGGAGAGACTGGGTTAATTCTATCTGTGCTATTAGCGAAAAGGCTGCAGATGCATTTGTGAATGGCCAGAACTGACCAGAGCAGCCGGTGTCTGCACAGTGTGACTCTGTATGGTCAGGCTTCCAAAATCATCAAGCTTTTACGTTTTGGGCATCTCTGCACTGCATCACATTAAAGTACAGGCTTTTAGCAGGTGGTCTTATTCAGATTAACTTACAATGCGAAGAAAAGTGCATAGCTTAGTATAAGCAAACATACCCTGAGGAGGAACGTGCAGACCCAGAGACCAGACATGTGAAAAACCTCAGGATTCAGCCAGGAGTCCTTTCTCCCTCTGTTTGGGCCGGGTCAGCAGGGGGGGTGGAGATCACCCTTTCAAAGGCACAGGAGCGACCAGCTGCACTGTGGGAGGGAGGGCAGAAAAGCCACAGTGGAGGTCAGGGACCCTGCAGTGATGCTGGTCAGAGGAGGTCCAGCCTGCTCTAGTGAACATAGCACATTTTATTCATTCTTTGGGTGTTGGCTGAGGGGACCAGCTCTCACAGAATTCTTGTGAATATTGTCACATAACATCTTTAGAAGCACCAAGTCTCTCTGTTACATGGACGTGTTTGGGCAAGTTTTGGGTCAGTGTGCCTGATGGTGATGGAATGGTTTGATCTGCAACACCACTTGCCTTGGAAGATGGAGGGCACCACTTCCTGTGATGCTGTGTTACCATGGTAACGACCACCACAGGGAATTCCTCAGACCGCAGCATCTCCATTGCACCCACGCCCTCCCCACGCCCTCACCCACACGCCTCCTGTGGTCGCCATGGTGATCCCTCATGGGGAGCTCTCCAGGGTGGGGCTTGCAGTGGAGCCTAGGGTGGAGTGGACTCTGGACTCGCCCCACTGTGGGATTATGGGATGCCAAAGGTCTCGATATCCAGGCAGCATTGTCTCCTGTGTGTGAGCCCATGCAGTCAGCTCAGTCCAATCAGCCTCTCTTTGGAATTGCCATTCACAGAACGGATGTGACAACAAGGCTTCACAATGGAGGAAGCTTTGAAAGACTTCAGCTGATCCAGTCTGGGAAAATAATTGCCAGTACATATGTACATGCATTTAAGCATTAAGCCTTCACAGACATTAAGCTCTTACAGACTGTCTACTCGTACAGCTAGACATTAACTGGGGCCAATCAGGTTAGATACCTTGCTCACCTTTAACAGTGTCCCATCTGGGAATCAAACCTGCAACCTCTCAGTTATGATGTCAGCTCCTTAACCATCATTCTTAATCACCACAAAGACCATCTTGCTGACCTGCAGGGCCTGTGAGGACATTGTAGTGGTTATTTGTCTGTTGTGCAGCGCCCCCTGTGGCTGGGATGGTTCGGCACAGGCGTGGCAGTGGGAGTGGTGGTACAGAAACGCGGTGCTGCTGCTCGTCACCACAGCTGAACGAGGACAACGCACGGTTCTGCCTGTTGGCAGCGCTCATCCTGCTGTACCTCCTGTGCGGGGCCGCTGTGTTCTCGGAGCTCGAGCGGCCGTCAGAGCTGCGGGCACGGCGCCACTGGGACGAGCGGCTCAGTAACTTCACACAGCAGCACCGCGTGGCCCTGCCGGCCCTGCATGCCCTGCTGCGGCAGTACGAGGAGGCCAATGCCGCGGGCATCCGCGTGGACACCCTGCGGCCACGGTGGGACTTCTCTGGGGCCTTCTACTTTGTGGGCACAGTGGTCTCCACCATTGGTGAGTGGAGTGGATACTCACAACTCCGAGGGGGTGGGGGGGGGGGTTCTGTCTTCTGTTCTGTGTTTGTGTGTGACATTATTGCTTTACAGGAACGGTCCAGCCCTAAATCTCAATGATGGATTATGGGTCTTTCACATGCTGTTTATCTGTCCGCGACCACAGGTGCAGATGCACCTGTCCACCTCTGGCTGGAATCAAGTCATGAAACGTCTCCAGAAAAAAAAAACAAAATATTCAAATAACTAATGGGTCTTGTATGCCAAAACTGTACAGCTCAATGAAAGCCATATTGATCTACCAATATGTATTTATGTGTACTATACTATATATGAAGCATGTATATGCTTTATAAAGGTTTAATAAGTATTAATAATTAATAAACATTTCTGTTATTTGCACACAGATGATTTAAAGCTTAACAAACAAAAAACAAAAATCCTGGGCATTTACCTTATTTTAATTGGGTAGCAAATGGCAGGAACTGATAAAAAAATATTGCAAGCCACATTCTTCGAGTTTTCCTTTGTGCAAAGTTCATGACTTTTTTGTGTGTTTGTGCAGAAAGCACAAACACAGCCTCCGTATGCGACGAACCTGAGGGCGGCTGTGTGGCAGGTGGCGAGGCGGCCTCAGGAGCCGCGCCCTTTTGTGACCTGCGTCTTTCATGTTACTTTCATGTTCCTAAGCCCCAGTGCGGGGAAGGACGGAGGCGGCAGGTGAAGGCATTAATGTATTAATTAATTCGAAGAGCGAAGGTGCAGCAGTGGAAACGGTAATATGTTCATCTCAAATTCAGCCTTTAGTGGCGAAAGTGGCCACTCAGACAAGCAGTCACCATCTCTTTACCCCCTTTTCACATGCTCCCTCTCCTTCATCTTCTGTTCTTTCTGCCTTTTTTTTACCCCCTTTTCACATGCTCTCTCTCCTTCATCTTCTGTTCTTTTTGCCTTTTTTTACCCCCTTTTCACATGCTCTCTCTCCTTCATCTTCTGTTCTTTCTGCCTTTTTTTATATGTCTCTTTTCATGTGTAATTGTTGAATATTTACTGCTGCCCAAGATAAGCAAGAAATAACTGTCCGGAACAGAACACAATAATGACCAGTTTATAGCTCAGGTATCCTATGCTCAAAAACAAAAAAAAAGATTATTCAGGTGTCCTTGGCTCATAATTAAGGGGGAACCTTTTTGAGTTTTAGAGTGGCAGATCTAGTTTGAAGGCTGTGATGAGTTATTTGGAGCCGCTGAGTTGATGATACACGTTAAGGATCGTTAAAAGGTTAAAAAGGGGAGGGAAGGAAGTGGAACACTGAACAGAATGTGATCCCTCCAGTTGAGCTCATCTCCATACTACCCAAGTGAGGCCTTAAAGACGGAAGGACACACAGTCTGGAGCTGCGGGTGACTCATCCACTCAGTGCACGAGTGTAAGAGGCAGCACGTCCCTGCCATTAGCCTGCCGTTAGCCTGCTGATAGCCCGCCATTAGCCCAGCGTTAGCCCACTGTTAGCCTGCTGTTACCCCACAGTTAGCACCCGTGTGTGTGTACTGACATCGCTGCTCACATCAGACAGGAGCAGTGTGGTTTTAAGTACAGGCCATGTCACTCCAAGACATTTTTTGGACTGAGTTTTCCAGGAGTTTCTCTAATGCTATGGAGAGAGCACAACTCACTTGTTTAAGGGCCTGTACCCCCAATACATGGAAATACCATATAGGATATGCTGTCGTGCCATGGGCACTGTCATCACTGCCTCTATATCTCTGTAAAAATTCCTACTTGTAAAAGTGAATTATATGCTACGATGTGGCAGTAATCAGGATCATTAAGAGTGTGTTAATGATCTCATTGTAACCAGTGAGTGTAGTCCACCTGTCACATAGACCAGTGCGAACGGAACATGAGAACACAGGGAAACATATGACTCCCCAGCAGCGGAACAGCAGCTCACTCATGCCTGAGTATGGTTGGTGTTCATGGGTAATTGAGTTCCTCACCATGTCTGACCTTCCAGTCATTAAGAAAACAACAGGGAGACCCAGAAATGGGAGATCATACTGAGTGCCAGTCTGACTAAGCTTTCACAGGAGGTGAACTACACAATGAATGACTGTAAATCACCAGTCCCACATTATTATTTATGAGTCACTAAGAACACTGCAGGGACCATCTCAGAATAGCATTCTTTAAAAAAAAAAAAGGATAAGAAGTGTGGATGGTTATTTATGTTAATTTTATCAGGAGAGTTGGTTTAGTTCAAGGAGTCAGTCCCCCAAAAAAGTGCAATATAAGGTCTTAAAATCTCTGACTCCACAGTTCCACACTGCGCTGGATATTCAGGCACTGCAAAAATTAAAGTCTGATCCTGCCATGTGCAAAGAGAAATTTCATTGTCTAGAGAGTGTGACTTTCAAAAGCAAAACCCCTCTGCTGCAGCCAATCACCTACTGCAGTCAGACACCTGCAGCCAATCACCTACTGCAGCCAGACACCTGCAGCCAATCACCTACTGCAGTCAAACACCTGCAGCCAAACATCTACTGTAGCCAAACACATGCAGCCAATCACCTACTGCAGCCAAATACTTGCAGCCAATCACCTACTGCAGTCAAACACTTGCAGCCAATCACCTACTGCAGCCAAATACTTGCAGCCAATCACATACTGCAGTCAAACACCTGCAGCCAATCACCTACTGCAGCCAAATGCTTGCAGCCAATCACCTACTGCGGCGAAACACCTGCAGCCAATCAGCTACTGCAGCCAAACACCTGCAGCCAATCACCTACTGCAGCCAGACACCTGCACGAGCCACACAACTGTCACACAGTCTACATCATGGATCTCTGCAGTCTGTCTGGTGCTCAGGATGGCTGGGATCAGGATGTTGTATGTATCTGGTTTGACATTCTCCATCCTGTTGTTTCCTCCTCTCTCTATCTGCTGTCACAGGCTTTGGGATGACCACTCCGGCCACCATCGGAGGCAAGATCTTCCTCATCTTCTATGGGCTGATTGGCTGCGCTGCCACCATCCTCTTCTTCAACCTGTTCCTGGAACGCATCATCACCATGCTGGCGTACGTGATGCGCTGGTTTCATGAGCGGCAGGTGCGTGGGGGCGGGGAGGGGCAGCCGCGGCGTGACGGGGACAGCCTGGAGGAGTGGAAGCCGTCAGTGTACTACGTGATGCTGATCCTGGGTGTAGCGGCCGTGCTCATCGCCTGCAGCGCCTCTGCGCTCTATGCCGCCATGGAGGACTGGGGCTACTTTGAGTCACTGTACTTCTGCTTTGTGGCCTTCAGCACCATAGGCTTCGGGGACCTGGTGAGCAGCCAGCGAGCACACTATGAGGCCCAGGGTGCCTATCGCCTCGGCAACTGCTTCTTCATCCTGGCGGGCGTGTGCTGCATCTATTCGCTGTTTAACGTCATCTCCATTGTCATCAAGCAGACGCTCAACTGGATCCTGGGCCGGCTGGATGGCAGCCACTGCACGTCATGTGTGTGCGTCTCCAGCAGGGGGCGGAGGCGACTGCGCTGCTGCTGCTGTCCGCCATGCCCGTGGCTGCCAGGCAAACGCATGCGCCACCAGCTGCACCCCCTCCCAGGCCACAGGGGGCGCCAGCACCACAACCGGAATGCAGTGCACCCCGCAGGCCCGCCTAACCCACACACCAAACACCGGTGCGCCGATGTCTCCATGGAGACGGTGTGTGACAGTGAGACAGACGGTGGGGGGGCGGGGGCAGACCTGGGGGATGGGGCCGGGGCAGGCCGTCGCCTCTCAGGAGAGCTGATTTCGGTGAAGGACTTCATGGCCACTAACAAGGTGTCGCTGGCCATCCTGCAGAAGCAGCTGTCTGAAACTGCTCACACGGGCCCGCGGCAAAGCCTTGCCCGCCACAACGGCTTCTCTGGCGGCGTCGGGGCCTTCGCCATCATGAACAACCGGCTGCAGGAGACCAGTGTGGACAGATAGCTGCGCAGCTGAGACCAGCGTGGACAGATAGCTGTGCAGCTGAGACCAGCGTGGACAGATAGCTGCGCAGCTGAGACCAGCGTGGACAGATAGCTGCATAGCTGAGACCAGTGGGGACAGATAGCTGTGCAGCTGAACCCAGTGTGGACAGATAGCTGTGCAGCTGAGACCAGCGTGGACAGATAGCTGCATAGCTGAGACCAGCGTGGACAGATAGCTGCATAGCTGAGACCAGTGGGGACAGATAGCTGTGCAGCTGAACCCAGTGTGGACAGATAGCTGGGCAGTTGAGACCAGCGTGGACAGATATCTGCGCAGTTGAGACCAGCGTGGACAAATAGCTGCACAGCTGAGACCAGCGTGGACAGATAGCTGCGCAGCTGACACCAGCGTGGCCAGATAGCTGCACAGCTGAGACCAGTGTGGACAGATATCTGCTCAGTTGAGACCAGCATAGACAACACAAATCACACCAGAATTCCCAGTTTTCTTTAAAAAAAACCCAGCCTAGAATGTTCCTGATTAAATACTTCACAGACAGTTAACCATTTAATTACTGCTGAAATGATGATGAGCTGGCTTGGTTGACATGACAATCAGCTGGTTTGGTTGTCATGACAATGAGCTGGTTTGGTTCAGTGGATTTGCTTGGTTTCGGAACTGTGGACTCCAAGGTTGAAACTACCGTAGCAGTTAGCAGTACTACAATGAAAGATTCTGATTTTAACTTGTCCGATCCACTGCTCACCCATGGGGCTGTAGCTTGATTTCATTTCGGTTCTGGAAGTTTACTGTTATGTAATTCATTAATGTAAAAATAACCATACAAAATTACATGAACTCACATTTGTTTAAATGTTTCAATTAACTTCAGCAAATGCCAAGATATTGATTGTAACCATGGACACCAGTCAGCCTCAGTCTCCATCAGCTTGTGGGATTCTTGTTTCCATTTCTGCACTCTCAGTTCAGAAATTTAACAGAAATTCAGTTTGTTACTGAAAATCCTCATTAGAACACCTGTTTTACTTTATGTGTTTGTTTGTGTAATTGACTAAACTGCAATATGATTGGCCCATAACCCTGTTACAGAGTAACCCTCAGATACCAGTCAGTGTCAGTCTGCATGTGACACTCTGGGTAAGTCATACCACCGCACACACAACCTGCTCATCAAAGTCACTGCCTGTGTTCCCATGGAGACGGGCTCATGCTGCCTTAAGAGTGTTTCATGATTCATGAACAATAGTTTCCGTGGCCGCCGGTGTTACTGTCAGAGCCAGTTATGTTCCTGAGGTCAGTCATGAAATGAGCAGTCTGAGTAGCTGTGACCTGCTGCTCTGTAATCTGACGGAGGGGCGATCATTCTGCTCTTACACCACTCATACTTTCATATGAGATCATTGTGCTCTTAGATCAAAAATACTTCAAACAAAGGGGTTGCTGAACTTGTCAAAGTCATATTTTTATGATATGAGAATGTACATACTGCAAAGTGAAAATGTCACATTATAGCAAACAAAAAGCTGTTGTTTTTTGTTTGTTATAATGTAACAAAATTCTCAGAACAATTCTGAGAAATGACAACAGGAATTTGCCTGACTTGGATATATGTTGTGTGCAGTCTGTCACTGGATATGCTGGTCAGATACTTCAACATGGATCAAAAGTTTTGCAGAAAAATACAGAAAGACGTCAAGAGAATTCTCATTCAACGTTAAATTCAATGGACATCTTTGTTTCCTGAAAGTGCAAATAAAACATCAATTTGAGAAGTTTGCTGAATTTCATGTTTTTATGAGAATTTTCCTGACTTCTTTCTGGCCTTTCAATTATGATGCTTTTAGGAGGCAATTGTTTGAATGTGAATGCAGTTGATTTTATTTTAAGATTGAGTGATTTATTGAACTACATACAGATTTTACAATAGCGTTGAAAACACCAGGCCAAAGAAATCTTATTTCTGCTTCTTTACAATCTTGCCAGTGGAGAGAAAAATCCCCAAGCCATGAGCCATTTATAACCGCTAGTCATTGGAAGTAAAAATGCTGTTGCAAATATGCACAATAAACAATGAAACTGATAAAAAAAAAACGTGGTGCATGCGCCACATCCTCGCAGTAAGACTGATTCAAAAGACTGAATTTGCATACCTGCGGATTCGTATTTGCACACTCATTTCCCAATCCAAGACACAATCTGAAACTTGAAGGTGTGTCGGGCCCGCCTGATTTTCAGACCTTATCGAGTGAGCGGACACTTGAATTTTTAAATATTCTTCAACTGTTCTAGTAAAATGAAACCGCGCCCGTTTGGATTGCATACCTCGGCATGTCCTCGAGTCCCCGAGCTGAAGTGATTGGCTCTCGGGCCCCGCAATCAGGCGGCGATCCCGCGCAGTGCCTCTTCACACCACTTGAGGACACTTTTATTATTACAGTTTTGCATACGTTTCTGTGCAACACCGAGGATGGACTGGGGAAAGAGAGAGAGGGAGGGAGAGAGAGGTCACAACACGAACTGCTCATTCTAAGGACTGGCTGAAGGTTAAATGGCCGATAGCCTAACGTATTCATTGCAATCTAACCTTTAAACTATTAACAGAATCAGATAAATGTCTTCGGCTCAGAGCCCATGCGCAGTCACATCTTTTAAAAGAGTTACATTCAAACGTGAATCGTAAATCCATCATAATTCAGAAGTGATTTTCTTTGTAAATTATTAATCTGTGTTACCCTTGAGAGCCGAAATAGCCGCTCGCACCGGTGAGTTCTGGACAACAGATCATAAGGATACTTCAATACCATATGCAGGACTTTCCTGTTAAATAAAGAATTAAAGAATATGTGAATAATAAATAAAACTACATATGTATGTATTTATTCAAAGATTTCTTGTTACGAAAATATGCTGTTTATGTATGCATTGTCGACTATTTATATTTCTATATTTCTTTTATTGATTCTTATTTTTAGCGGAAGTAACAGAATAGCCTTGCAGATTAGTCTGAAAGAATTAATGAAGGAATGTGTGATTTCAAGATAAATAATTAATTTGAACACGTCTGATTGTGAACAAGCATTGCGAATAGAACCAGAGGCAGTGTAGAGGAAACTGCTGCTTTTGCTATTGTGACCATTTTTCAAATAGTGATAAATTCACTGTCATATGTTATGTATAATTACAAATATATATATTACTGCAAGAAGCGTGAGTAGTGTATGTAAAAAGGCCTCTATTAGAATTCGTAGCCCCCCACCCCCCATCACATGTATCCAAGCTAGCAAAAACATATAATATAATATAATATAATATAATATAATATAATATAATATAATATAATATAATATAATATAATATAATATAATATAATATAATATAATATAATATAATATAATATAATATAATATAATATAATATAAAGCATGTTTATATGCACAATTTTAATAAGTTTCATTGTTTTCAGGACTTCATTATTATTTCATACATTTTTCATTCTTGAACATGGATACCTCGCGTTTTCATGTGGAGCTATCTTTTTGCCAATAGAGAGCAAATGAAACTCTTAATTATGAACACGATTAAGCACCAGAGACAGATGATACATACACATTCGCTCGGCAGGAATGCTTGCAGACAGCGGTGAAATAACCCTAGTTGATTAGCTTACATTTCACAGCAACCTGCCTCTGGACAATTTATTCAGTCTGAAGTAAAAGATAAGTCAGATTTCTGTTAAGGACTTGAATCACGCAATTGCGCTGTCAGGTAGAATTGAAAATTATTTTCCAGCCCACAATTCAGTTTTCCATTTCTGTGAAGATGGTGAAAACAATCAGGTGTGCATATTCACCTTATAACCTGGAGAAACATCGCCACCTGCTGACTGAAACAGAGGCTTGCACGCATGTTGAGGAAACCTTCAATCACATTCTGTGATTGCACTTTTTGAAGACCCAGTTTATGTTTTAATCTTGATAAATGAATGTACATTCATTTTGCTACATAGTGCTTTTGTAAAGAAAGAAAATAGAAATCTGGGACCAAGTTAAGAAAAAGTTAAGTAAAGTACAAGCTTGGGCAGTGACAGTTGTTATCTGGAGGTGGCATTCAAATGGAAATAAATAAACTAGCACTCAAATGTCCAGCAGAAAAACCCACTGTTGCTAAAATAGCACACTGTGTGAATGCATGTATGATGGCTGCCAGCATATCTGTGTGAAATGCAGGTGAAATGGCAGTAATAATGTGTGCATAATTCTGAGATACTAAAGTCTACGAACCAAGAAAATGCTGGATGAGGACACCTAGACCAGACTTCTTACTGAATAAATGCACAACACATTAAAAAGTGCTTTACTGTACTCCAGTTGGTCCTCCTTTGTTTTGCCTTTGGCTGAATGCCTGTCTACACAAAGTATAAGCTCATTTTGAACTTTTATCGTCAATGTAAAATGTTGATTTATCGCTTACGTTGGCTGTCAGTGATAATGAAGGCAATAAGGATGGAGGTTTTCAGGGTTAATTTTCAGTTCCTTTTAATTGATGTTTTTTGCCATTTAGCTGGCAAGCTTTATTGTCTGGATAATAAATGGAATTGTACAACCACCAGTTTGAATCTTTATATTAACTAGCCCTGTTTATCTTTCTGCTTGTTTGTTTTAATTAGTTAACTTTGCTCTCTGGCAGAATAGCTGGGACATGTTCCTTTGCACAGTCATATGTTATGAATGGAGTGTGTCATTCTGCTTTGCACAGTTATATGTTATGAATGGAGTGTGTCATTCTGCTTTGCACAGTTATATGTTATGAATGGAGTGTGTCATTCTGCTTTGCACAGTCATATGTTATGAATGGAGTGTGTCATTCTGCTTTGCACAGTCATATGTTATGAATGGAGTGTGTCATTCTGCTTTGCACAGTCATATGTTATGAATGGAGTGTGTCATTCTGCTTTGCACAGTCATATGTTATGAATGGAGTGTGTCATTCTGCTTTGCACAGTTATATGTTATGAATGGAGTGTGTCATTCTGCTTTGCACAGTCATATGTTATGAATGGAGTGTGTCATTCTGCTTTGCACAGTCATATGTTATGAATGGAGTGTGTCATTCTGCTTTGCACAGTCATATGTTATGAATGGAGTGTGTCATTCTGCTTTGCACAGTTATATGTTATGAATGGAGTGTGTCATTCTGCTTTGCACAGTCATATGTTATGAATGGAGTGTGTCATTCTGCTTTGCATAGTCATATGTTATGAATGGAGTGTGTCATTCTGCTTTGCACAGTTATATGTTATGAATGGAGTGTGTCATTCTGCTTTGCACAGTCATATGTTATGAATGGAGTGTGTCATTCTGCTTTGCACAGTCATATGTTATGAATGGAGTGTGTCATTCTGCTTTGCTTTTTGTATCTGAGTTTGAAATTGAAAAAGTGTAAAGAGAATATGCCCATTCCGTGCACAGGTGTTCCCATAACTCTGAGCTCAGCGTCTCTGAATTTTCATTCCAATCAAATTTGCGGCTGTTATAATATACATTTTTCACCTAAGGGTATTAAACAAGATGATTAGGTATTAAGGTATTAAACATCTACAGATCTATACTACTAGATATAGCCTATTCACCTGTCAACACGACAACAGTTACATTTTTCGGACTTCAGGAAAATTGAGCCTCAGTGAATAGAAAATCCCATTATTAACAAGGACAAGTAAATCTCTTTATTTGGCTGTACTTTAATAAATAATTAGTGTTTAGAAGATAAGATGTTGAAAATGCTGTGTAATATATCTGAAATGCCCATATCCAACTGCTCTTTGCAGCATCAAGATTTTTCATTTTAAACAAGACATTCCAAATATACACAGCTTATCATATAAATGTTGAACATGGTGATTGATATTTCAGGGATTATGTTCATGAAAAATGTATAAGCTGACATATTTTTTCAGACAGAATGTAAATGTGTTTGATTTTCCCAGTCCAGTGAATTGGAATGACGTGCCCTGATTGGCTTGATGAAATGGCTGTGTGTCGAGGCCGGAGAGTGACAAACGGCTGCTGAAAATGGCATGGCCACTGAATACGTATATGCAGTCATAAATCTCATCCCACAGGAACACTCTGTAAAACTGTCAGATCTGTATCTAGAAAACATATTTTAAGAGCAGCAAATCAGTTAAATGCATTCAGTCTCAAAAATTAACCTCCATCCCATTTTACAAACAAACTTAAGAACAGCTCTGACTGTGTAATAGACCACTGAAAACTCTGAAAACAGACCACAAGACAAAGTTTCTATGGCCACGAGGCCCTGAAACCACATTCATGATTGTCCTGCTCACTGTTATGGGACAGTGCCACTGACTTTCAGTCCTTCGTTATAAGGGCTGAAATAAATAAATAAATAAATATAAAATAAATGTATAAAAACGATTATAATGACGGTGATTTTTAAAAAATTGTATTTTAAAAAATATATTTAATTACCAAATGTCTATTTTACATGGAAAATAATATGACCGCGAAGGGTCTATCAGAACTACCCTAAGACAGGGCAGGACAGAATACAGCCAGAATCCGAATCTTTTTAAACTGTCAGTACGTTACACTGCACAGTTAGCCGCTGATCATCCATCTGAGTGGATTAAAATTTAAATTTACGCAAAGGTCGTAAGTTAAAGATTCTGGATCGATATGTTTTAATGTTATTATTCTTTCTTTGTTCTGCATCTCGTTATTACAGTTGGCAGGGAATTTCAATACCATGATAGCGAATTTTGCAACACTTTTTTTACTATCCAAATTGACACACTCAAGATTTTCTGTTTTAATATTTTATTGATATCGTTGATCGTTGTAAGTATCGGAATGATCACGAAAATAGCTCGTTGCTAGAAATTAGTTGCCATTCAGTGACTGTACTGCAATGGTTAAGCCCTATTTTGACGCATTGCAGGTAACAACTATCCAATTACTGAAGCTCTTTCTCTTTCTCCAACTTATCTGAACCAATAAGAACCGACGTTGCATTTCGGCAGCAGGAGACTGTCTTGTGTTTTCTTTTTTGCAAGGCTTTTCAACATTAGCAGTGTAGAACCCGACTGTATCGCTTTCCATAAAATGAATAATAAGCTACCTCTTTTCAATGTTTCTTTCCCACGCACTTTGCAAACGTTGTAAAATAAGTAATCGATAACAGAAACAGTGTGCCACTCCGCAGTATATCAACGGATAGCACCATGCGTAAGCTTAAACGTAGTACTCCATTGCGCTTTTGGCGTAGGAATAGTGTTGTTAAGTCTAATAGGTTTTTTGCGCACTCTGCAGTATGTCTACGCCGCGCTTGCAAATAGTGCAAGCTGTCTTTTTTTATAATTGCTGAGCGGTGGAGCAATTTCAATAAAAGGGTTCCGAAGTCAATGGAGCGTAAATAAATGGTTGTATTCTAGCGCACTTGTGGGCTGCAGTTTCTCAAAGGACAGGTTCATGTGGGGTAAATGATGTCATGGGGCGGAGGGACATGGTACAAATGATGGTACGCGGGGAGTGAAGAGGACGTGGGTTCCCGGGTAACTTTGTATTAGCTACGGTAACTTAGCGCAGTGGAGCGCAGCGCAGCGCAGGAACAGGCAGTCCCCGCACACATCGCTGTCCAGGCTTTAAAAGACACAGTAGACACAAAATGGTGAGTGATGCATGCGGTTGTGTGACCAGCTAAAAGCTGCTCGCAGAATAATAGACATGTTGCCGTTTAGTTGAATATCAGCTAAAACAAAACCGTCTTATTAGCCACTTCATTGGCTGCTATCTGTTCAGGATTTGACTGCAGATTTTGGTGCATGTCTGTGTTTTCCTTCGCAAATGTTGACAATTTAGCTGTCGCTACCTACCACGACATATCACTGTAGTGGAAAAGTAAACTTAATAGGTAGCTGGTATACCTTTAAATGAACAAGTTATCTATCTCTAAAGCACAAAGTGTTCTCAGTGTGTGCTGCTGTAGGAAAAACGGTAAGGCCGATAAATTACACGAGCTAGCTAGCTAGCAGTTATATAACTATCTAGTAAGCTAGATTAGTCGCTAATAAGTGACAAGAAAATGATGCGTAACTTCAGCTGATGAGGGCATGGCAGATCCTCTTATGGCTAGCTGTCCAAGTTGGCCAGATACCGCGGATATGAAGTTTACACCCCTCTCTCAGTGCTACTCTGGAGCGGGTGTAGCCGTATCACATACGCAGTTTGTCAGGCTGTGGGCTGGATGTGCGAGCCATAGATAACTAGCTTTGCTAACGTTAGCTAACTCATGTATCGATAACATTAGCGCTGGCTAATCTATGTGCACTAACACTTATTTCTAATGACAGCAGTCAACGTGAATTGTGTCGCTATATTATTGTTGTTAGATTATGTCAGCCTGGTGGTTTTCCATTTAAACCAAGCGATTGATAGCTTAGCACTGTAACTACAAATTACCGCAACAAATTAAAATAGCTATTTCTTTTTATTCTTTGTATGTATTGTATACAGTGTTGTTTCATTCTCGCTGACAAATTTGCGGTTGATGCTCGACAGTCGTGGGTTTGTGGGTCGGTTGATGGTATTAGTTGCCTTTCCTTCGCTAGTTAGCTGACTTGCTGGGGGCGTAACGTTAGCGAGTGTGGCAGCGGTATAAAAATAGACTGCCCGTACAATCTCGAACATATCCATACATTAGCCCTGACTGTCAGGGCTGGGGAATATAACCTGTTGGTGTATTGTTACAGAAGTCTTCTGTTACTGGTTAACTTGGAGAAAAAATGCGAATGATTTTAATGATGAAATCAAACATGTTCACACGCCTTAAATTTGGGTGGCAAGAAAGTTGGTTAAGAACTAGTGACCAGCTACCTGAAAGGATTTCAGTGCTGAAGCGGTTAGTTCGCCAGCTACAACCTATTTTTCCAGCAGGCTAGGAACCAAAGTACCCATTTAGTACCCGGGTAGCTCTCTCGACACCCAACATCGGTGAACTGGCTAGCGAGCTGTGCTCTTTTCTGCGGGTGGTTACCTCACCAAAGACCAGCAGTTTCTTTGGCTTGCTTCGTCTAGACAATCGCCCGCTGCATCATCAACCCGCTGGAGCACACAGGGACACCGCGGTGTCTAGTTAGTGAATATGTGCATATCGCGTTGAGAGGCGCAGAGTGCTCCGCCAAGCCGATGCTGTAGAACAGACAGATGTGGGAGATGTTGCACTCACTGCAGCAGACGCAGGCGGGCTGCAGTGCAGCCCAGTGTTCGTGAATGATCTCTCACCCCTCCCCTCGCACTGAACCACATCATGGCTGCTGCAGCGGAGCGGACACCCGGAACCGCAGTGCACGCTCGCACGGTACGGAGCCATCACGGCTGCGTTCCTAAAATAGCTCTCGTAGCTTCTCTTCCAACGCCCTTTCATTGGCGAGAGATGTGAATAGTTTACTGATCTTTGACCTGAATCTTGAACGTTGGGTGATTGTCAGCGGGACAGATTAGCAAGATCCAATAACTTACAGCGCTACCCATTGCACATATGAGACAATATGCCGCCTCTCCTCGGTAGCACAGGTTTGTCATTTGCTTGTGCTTGAAATGTGTATTTCGCTGCTGATTCCTCAGTGCGGGGCATATGCAGGTGTCACATGGTTAACTTCGCTGCCCCTGCATTTTAACTGCCTGCACAAGTCCTGAAGTGAACATTCGGAAATGACTAACGCACAGTCTTCAGCAGCTGCGCATTAGAATCTCTGTGTTGGAAAGGTAAAGCAGCTGTTACTAACCCGTTATTTGCCCCAGGTCTTTCTGCTGTACCCATACCAGATTCTGTCCTTCCACTCCAAGCCTGTGTTAACACAGTCACAAAACACTTGAGTACACATGAGACGACTCATGTCTTTGTTTCATGAGATGGCAGGAATAATTTTGTGTGTTTTGCTGTCCAGTCTTTACTAGAGTGTACTGAAATACAGATGACCCTGTTTTAACACTTTATTTATTTAGCACTTTTTTCCAAGAACATTGTCACAAAGCAGCTTTACCTGCATCTCCATCAGTAGCAGTCTGGCAACATTCAGTCATCTGAATGTATTAGCACAAAGTTTCTGTTGATTGTGTGCTTTGGGAAGTTTTGGGTGGTGGGTTGGGGTGGGACAGGCTCACCTGGGCTCTGATGACTCTGTGCTTACCGTTGCCATGGGTAACCCCTCTGTGTCCGTCCCCCCTGCAGGCTGACCAGCTGACTGAGGAGCAGATCGCTGGTGAGTTTTTATTCTCGTGTCATAGGACTCTTGTAGTGCAGGTTTGAGTGACTGGCGCAGTGTGCTGTGATCTGGGAACGGACTCTTAATGACCCATATGTGGAGTCCAGGGCACTGCTGTGCTGCTGGGGTGAGCGGAGGCAGTACTGCAGTGGCACGTACTGCACAGTTCACTCCTGCTTTTGGGGAGCTGAGTGTCTGTTATCACTCTTAAATCAACAGTGTCCCAGACGTAAGAAGCCAGGTGAGGAGTTGCCTGGATATACACAAGCTTTAATAGTTTAATAGAACACTTAATGTGTTTACAGCAGTAACTCTGTAAACCAATGGCTTTCCAAAGCCAAGAGTGAATCACAATAAACACTCTTATCCAGAGAAGCTTACCCAGGATGCATCTGTTGGAACATACAGTCCGTTCACACAGACTGATACTCATCATGGTTCACATGTTATTCAAGTGAAGTATAAGGTGTGTTAGTCAGCAGTGCCCCTCTTGTCCAGGAGTCAAACCTGCAACCTTCTATTTTTAAGACCAGTTTCCTATCAGTCTACACTGGAGCTGTCAACAACGGCATCCCTCGTGTTTGAATTTGAGCTCACATATAACTTCCTAGAAAATAACATTAGTTTGAACACATTTAAATAGCCATTTGCAAACTCCAGCCTCTTCAAACTCACTTGAGTGTGAGTGACATGTGCACTGTGGTAGCTTTTTGTATATACAATCTTTGTTTTTGCGCAGATTACATATTGCCATTTTTTTACATTTTGTCTTTAATGGCAGAGAAGCCAAAGAATACCTGAATGATAACTCGTCACAGAGATTATCCACTCAGAAGAGGTTGATTCCCTTCTCTCATCACAGCACAGCATGTGTCAGTGTGCTCCGTTCTGATATGAGCATTTTACTTTAATAGAGGGGAGGTTTGCTAGGTATGGAAAAAGAATTTAATTCATGTACAGGGAGTCCTCGGGTTACGACGGTGTCGAGTTACGACGTTTCGAGGTTACGACGCACTTCCATAAATTATTTAAAAAACTTAGTTTCGACCTACGCGGTTTGGTTCGTACATACGAACACAGAAATAAAGATAAATTGTTCTCTCTTTTTTTTTATTACTGTTTCATTTAATTACTGTATTTTATATGTCCTTCATGTGTTGTGTGTACAGAGTGAGTGACTTAAGGTGTTAACTTAGGTATAATTTAGGTATAAATTCCGACTTACGTCGAAAATCGACGTACGACAAGTCATAGGAACGGAACTCGTTCGTAAGTCGAGGACCCCTGTGTTTAATTTGCTCTGGTTACTTCCTTTGTGCAGCTCATTATCAGCAACGATGTAAGCAATGTATGAAGCCATATATATTGATCACTGAACATTGTGTTCACATAGTTTCAGAAAAATGACACATTTATCACAAATCTCAGAGGTTAACACATTTTAGAATGTCCAATTTATTGTTAGAAATGAAAAAAGTTTAGTCAAGTGAAGTTTGGCCTCAAAACTTAATCCTCACAAACACTGACCATTAGCCATGTAGTTCCTGCGTGCTTTATGATGATTCCTCTGGGGTCGGGATGGGCTTCTTGTGTCACAGCGCCCCCGTGCGCAGTGGAGGCTTTCAGCACTCTGCAAAAACAGTTCAACTGGCTGACATTTGGCTAATACCCCAGCTAGCAGAATGAGCCATGGATAGCAGTAGCAGCAGCAGCTAACGGCCCCTCTTTCCTTTTTGCAGAGTTCAAGGAGGCCTTCTCTCTGTTCGATAAGGACGGTGACGGCACCATCACCACAAAGGAGCTGGGCACAGTGATGCGCTCTCTGGGTCAGAACCCCACGGAGGCTGAACTGCAGGACATGATCAACGAGGTGGACGCTGACGGTGAGGGGGCCGGGCCTGCTGTCAGTGGGTGGGGTCTGTTGTGAGGGGGCCAGGCCTGCTGTCAGTGGGTGGGGTCTGTTGTGTGGGGGCCAGGCCTGCTGTCAGTGGGTGGGGTCTGTTGTGAGGAGGCTTGGCCTGCTGTCAGGGGGTGGGGTCTGTTGTGAGGGGGTGGGGTCTGTCCCTACCCCTCTTCTCAGCTGCACATTTAACCATACCATGTGATCATAACTAATGTGTCACACCTTCAGCGGACTGGTGATTGCTTTCTGGGGTTTGACAGAGTAGCAGTCAACAAAATGGAGGGCACTGCCAAGCCAAAGAACTAGGAGCAGGTAGCTTACATTAAAATAACAGTGAGAGCAAAAGACGGCGTTATTAACTTCAGGTCCACTTACAGGATCTCTGGCCCTTCCAGACACTCGGCTCCTGTGGGCCAGCCCCCCCTCAAATATTACTGCATGCTGTAGCGCTGTCAAACAGTGTGGAACGTCCATCGCCACAGTGTAACGCCCCTTTCAAACATTCAGCAAGCGGAGGCGTTCCGGGCTCTGTGGCAGGCAAACAGCGCTGGAGGAACAGAAACCTACATTCAGACACGCAATATCAGAATTCCTGCGGGTTGCTGACATTAGGTTTTTTTTTGTTTTTTTTTAGAAAACCAAGTTCCTCTGTGAACAGGATGCAAAATATCTGTGGTTTCTATTTTCTGATTATGATCTAGCAAGTGACAAGCATAATTACAGTGTGATGAGACTGTTAAGGAACTCCTCTGCGGGAGACTGAAATATGGTCTGCTCCCCTCCCCTGTACCCCCTGCAGGCAATGGAACCATCGACTTCCCAGAGTTCCTTACCATGATGGCGAGAAAGATGAAGGACACTGACAGCGAAGAGGAGATCAGAGAAGCCTTCAGAGTCTTTGACAAGGTGGGTGGGGCCTAGGGCATTTCACAGAGAGGATCATGGGAAGTGTAGTCCAGAGCTGGGAGGCGACGTGTGGGCTGTTAATGAAGATCATTAATGTTGAATTAATTCCACTTTCTTCATCTTTCTCGCTCTTTGGGAACCAATTTTTTAAAATTTATGCACAGATGGTCGATGAGTGTGTTTCTGTGTGAGCAAGTGTCTGTGTGTGAGCGAGTGTCTGTGTGTGAGCGAGTGTCTGTGTGTGAGCGAGTGTCTGTGTGTGAGCGAGTGTCTGTGTGTGAGCGTGTGTCTGTGTGTGAGCGTGTGTCTGTGTGTGAGCGAGTGTCTGTGTGTGAGCGTGTGTCTGTTTGTGAGCGCGTGTCTGTGTGTGAGCGTGTCTGTGTGTGAGCGTGTGTGTGTGTGAGTGTGTTTGTGTGTGAGCGTGTGTTTGTGTGAGAGCGTGTGTTTGTGTGAGAGCGTGTGTTTGTGTGAGAGCGTGTGTTTGTGTGAGAGCGTGTGTTTGTGTGAGAGCGTGTGTTTGTGTGTGAGCGTGTGTTTGTGTGTGAGCGTGTGTTTGTGTGTGAGCGTGTGTGTGTGTGTGAGTGTGTGTGTGTGTGTGAGCGTGTGTTTGTGTGTGAGCGTGTGTTTGTGTGTGAGCGTGTGTTTGTGTGTGAGCGTGTGTTTGTGTGTGAGCGTGTGTTTGTGTGAGAGCGTGTGTTTGTGTGAGTGTGTTTGTGTGAGCGTGTGTTTGTGTGAGTGTGTTTGTGTGTGTGAGTGTGTGTGTGTAAATATATCCCTGCATGCATAAAGAGGCAGGTTCTTTCACGCTGTTGCTAAGGGACGTGGCCAGGGCAACATGGCTGGCACACCCCCATACAATGGCGTCCTGCACTGCAATAGCTGGCGCTAATCAGATCAGTGCTGACTCCCCTGAGCGGCTCGCGAGGCCCGAGTCTGCCCGGCCTTCTGGATAAAGTTAGCGCCGCTAATCCTGGAGTCGGGCAACATTATGGAAGGGCTAAAGGTTTGTGGTTCTATAACAGGCCTGGAAGGCCAAGGGCGGGCGGATTGGGCGTGGCCGGGGGTCAGTACTCTATGTTAGGCACCGTATAGTTTCAGAACAGTGAGTTCTGAAAAAAGCATACATTTAAAAATGGCATCTGAAAGATTGTGACTCAGTGGTAGCTCCAGTTTTATCTTTGAGTGCAGTTTAAATTCCTGACTGAAACTGCTGTGGTCCTTTTCATTAGTTTGTGTATTTCTGTTTATTCACTTATTCAAAGGCCTTATTCAACAGAGTGCAGATCTCAGTAGAAAGTGTGACCCAAAATTCAGAGTGCAACAGGAATACAAAACATAGTCATATTTAAATGAAGAATGATTAAAGCAGGGTCTTCCTTAAGACATGGCGATGTGCAGAACGTTGCTTCTGGATGCGTTTTTAAATTCTGTTTTCTAAAACCGGTCTGTGGCATTTCTGTTTACGCCAGTGATTATAACCTGCTGTAGGATCATCACTTGTGTCTTAACACAAATTTTAATTGCTGGATAATTGGAGCATAATTTAGACTTGACTGGGGACTGAATAAACGCCTGTTGTTAAAATGATTATTGTGAGTGTAAGGCAGGCCAAAGAACAGGCAGCCCAGATCAGGAAGCTTTCAGGCTGTATTTAGCTGCTTGATATAGTTTAGTGTAGTATATGATATATAATTTTCATAATGAAAAATGCATGTGTCCTTCTGGCTTTTTATTTGGTACAACAGTGTCGTTTGTATTCCTGATATAGGTATTCAAAAATAAAATATCTAGCATGTACTTTTGAACACAACCATAGATTTGGGAATAGTTATGTTTTGGGGGTTTTTCCACTTTATTTGACAGTTACAGTGGAGGGGCAGGCAGGGATGCGGGGGCGACATGCAGCAGGGGGCCCATGCAGGATTCGAGCCCAGGCCACTGCGGTAGGGCCTCGGCCTTACAGAGCATGTGCTCTAATGGAAGAGCTAACTGGGTGCGCCGGGAATGGTTATTTTAGATGATTCATATGCTGCGATTCTGAGAGTGCTCATTTGGGTTGAGTCATGGGAACAGAACTGAAAACACACTTTATCACACATTTATTATTATTATGCATTATTTGACTGACTGTTCCCCATACTAAACCTGTCTTTACCTTGGCTCAAACTCTGTTAGCCTCACTTGCGCAGTGTTTGGGCTCAAACTCTGTTAGCCTCACTTGCGCAGTGTTTGGGCTCAAACCCTGTTAGCTTCACTAGCACAGTGTTTGGGCTCAAACTCTGTTAGCCTCACTTGCGCAGTGTTTGGGCTCAAACCCTGTTAGCTTCACTAGCGCAGTGTTTGGGCTCAAACTCTGTTAGCCTCACTTGCGCAGTGTTTGGGCTCAAACTCTGTTAGCCTCACTAGCACAGTGTTTGGGCTCAAACTCTGTTAGCTTCACTAGCACAGTGTTTGGGCTCAAACTCTGTTAGCTTCACTAGCACAGTGTTTGGGCTCAAACTCTGTTAGCTTCACTAGCACAGTGTTTGGGCTCAAACTCTGTTAGCTTCACTAGCACAGTGTTTGGGCTCAAACTCTGTTAGCCTCACTTGCGCAGTGTTTGGGCTCAAACTCTGTTAGCCTCACTAGCGCAGTGTTTGGCTCAAACTCTGTTAGCCTCACTAGCGCAGTGTTTGGGCTCAAACTCTGTTAGCTTCACTAGCGCAGTGTCTGGGCTCAAACTCTGTTAGCTTCACTAGCGCAGTGTTTGGGCTCAAACTCTGTTAGCCTCACTAGCGCAGTGTTTGGGCTCAAACTCTGTTAGCCTCACTAGTGCAGTGTTTGGGCTCAAACTCTGTTAGCTTCACTAGCGCAGTGTCTGGGCTCAAACTCTGTTAGGCTGTACAGGCTGTATCCCGCTGCTGACCTCTCGGTGTGAATGTTCCCTCAGGATGGTAACGGCTACATCAGCGCCGCTGAGCTGCGTCACGTGATGACCAACCTAGGCGAGAAGCTGACGGACGAGGAGGTGGATGAAATGATCCGCGAGGCTGACATCGACGGAGATGGACAGGTCAACTACGAAGGTGAGCCTTAATTGGTTACTTCAAATGTTCCACAGAAATAGCCCTGAATAAGTGAAGGGGTGTTGTTAGCCCTTGCAGAGTCCTTAATAAGTGGCGTTCTGGAGTGGATTTTCAGAGCTGTGGGTGCTGAGGTGTTCGTGTCTGTGGCTCTGCCGTCTCATGTCTGTGACGGGTTCTGTGTTGCAGAGTTCGTGCAGATGATGACAGCGAAGTGAAGAGCTCGTGCCGCCCTCCTGATGTTGCCTGTTCTCCTTCGATCACTCTGTCTATAAGAAAATCAAAACAACCAAACAAAAATGCTACAAAAAAATCTTAAATGTTTCAATTCTGTAAATGTGGTTGGAATTCAAACTACTTCTGAGGCATCTGTCAACAACAAAAAAAACAAAAAAAATCAAAGTAAAGCAGATCACTCCTGTGATGAGAGGTGATGTGTAGCTGCATGTCAATCTTACTTTCCCAGACCTGGGGGGGAGGGGGGTGCAGGGTTAGGGGAATCTCAAAATGCAAAAACAAGACAGAAATGACGGATGCAAATTTTTTTCTTCTTCCTTTGTCTGCAAGAGTGGCTTTTCATCCAAGCATTTTCTGTTTGTAACCATTTAACCGTACAGCTTGCAAGAAGTGAAGCGCCGTTTGGGGTAAAAGGAAAGCGCAGAGATAAACGTGATCTTGCGTCTAGCCTGTGCTGCGGGGTTAATGCCGTTACAGAGAGAGGGGTCTGAACGCTCAGCCGAGAGGACACCCTGGCTGCAGCGCAGGACATGAGTTTAAGCAGACACCTGTGCGTTTAAACAGACACCTGTGTGCCACATGTGGGTGTTCTGAGGGGAGACCCAGCCTGGAGAGCGCGGGGGGGGCGGTCTGAATGAGCTCCCACTGAGTGTGGAATCGGCAGGAAGGCACTTCTCCTTTCTAAACTGTACCCAACTTCGCTCACTTTCGGACGTTTTTCTGGCCTGTTTAGCCTCTGCATCGGCCTGGCGCCTGCGTGCTTAGGACGTTTTAAGCATTGTTCTGAACGAGCTGGAGGTAGAACTTTTTTTTGTAAATCTGTAATTGGAGAAATTAATTGAAATAAAGATGTTATAGTTTTTAGATGTGCATTAAAATATTCAAATTTTAAGTTTAGCGCTTTGCCTAGTGTTTAGTTTATTAGTGTGGCCTGCAGTTTTTTCCTCTGGGTTTTGATGTGCCATAATCATGAGCCTCACTTGTTTTTGCTAGAGAATTTTTATAAGTTACTACATACAATGGATTATTATATATAATGTATAGTGTTTTCCAATGAAGAAGAGAAACCAAATTTTGCTTTTGCTGCTGTTGCGTTTTTGTGGTTTGGCGGATCCTGGCGCTGGCGGGGCAGGAGTGCCGAGCTGGTTCCACGCGCTGCCCCCTGCAGAGCACCTCCGGTCTGAGGCGTTCGGAGAACGTAGCCAAGAAAAACATCTGTTTATGTGGACTACTATGAAGGGGTTTTATTTATTTATTTTTTTTTTTTAGGTTTTCAGAAATGTCTTTAGATGATAAAAGAAGTTGGATAATGGAAGATGACTATAGTAGTGATTAAATAAATTCTTTGAAGCTCTTAACTTTATTAACTCAATTATTTGCTGAATGTCCTTAAGGGGGTTTGAAGCTCCTCCTGTCAGGTATGGAACAGGGGAAGATCTTATCAGTTGGTAAAATAAAATCTGTGAAAGTAATGTCCAACTATAAGCTGTGAAATA
Source organism: Albula glossodonta (assembly GCA_019788955.1). NCBI lineage: Eukaryota > Metazoa > Chordata > Actinopteri > Albuliformes > Albulidae > Albula > Albula glossodonta. The sequence continues at coordinate 32,991 of JAFBMS010000464.1, read as the reverse complement.
TCAATGTTTTCCAATAAAAAATAAATCTACTATCCTATTATTGTTAATGTGTCCAAATTTTTGTATTCTTGAAAATATGCACTGGAGGGTACACTACACTCCTCTGTCTGAGTGTGACAGCTTGCACTCCTCTCTGTCTGAGCATGGTAGTGTACACTCTCAGTGGCTCACAGTCAGCAGTGTTATCCTTCCCTGCAGCCTTAGAGGCGGCAGGGTCATGGGAGTCTTTAGTGAAGCAGCTATCCTGGGCTGCAGGGCCTATATATGGTGACTCATATGCTTGCTGCAGACTGAGCTGGGGGAGTAATCCACATTAGCTGTTTAAATCAGGATCGAGGTGTTTTCTGTTGCGTGCTGAAAGTTTGATAATGTGCTCAGACTCTCTGTGAACAGGAAACCTGTGCTACAAGTGTAATTATTCAGAAACAGCCATGGCATGAGGCAAGTTATTCTATGAGTTACAAGTTTGAAAACTGAATTACTCATACTTACACCGTTAAATTTGGACTTGTGCAATGCAATTCTCAAACTAAAAGATGTATAGCTAAGCAAACATCAGGATGAGTGAAGCCAGTGTGTAAAGCTGCAGACTGAAAATTACGCAAGGTTTTATTTCAGTCAGCGTTTGGATTCTGAGGTGAGTTTGGGGCTGTTGTGTTTCAATCAGCATTTGGATTCTGAGGCGAGTTTGGGGCCGTTGTGCTGGAAGGTCCACCCAAAAGACGGCTGAGTTACTGAGTTTCCCAGTGTGAATGAGAGCTTGTGATATGGGGGCCTCAGGACCAGTGCTGACAAAACAACTGTCATCACCCCACATTAAATGGTATGGGGGTCTTTCAGAGCACCCCTCTGAACTGTGCTCACACTCAGAAGGGCCAATATTCTGCAGACCCATCCCAGCACTGACACAAACCAGCCACCAAATCACAGCTGTGTTCTTTTTCATAGATGTACATACCCATGTTCCATAGAACACAGCATTCAGCTGTTTAAGTCAAGTGTGTCCCATAGCAGTAGTTGCTGGGCTACAGACAGTGCCGTGCTGAAGGCCCAGCATGTTTGCATGTGCGAGAGTAACCTGTCCACTCCCAGGGGTTTTGCAGTGCTCAGATGCTGCTCTTTGCTTTGTATAATATTGCACCATGCCACTGTCTAGAGCGCCTCTCCCTTTGTGCAGGTTACATAATGAACTAACCGCCAAGGAGCTCTACTAGCCAGCAGCGTATCCTCCTAATGAACCTCTGCTGTAATTTCACATTTCATCACTAGGTGGTGCTGCAGTACCAGCCTCAGCTTTGGGCCCTTTAAAAATCACTCTATGGCAAATCGTTGGATGTAAAATGTTTGATTGATCTTCTATTCATAAGTCGTTTCTCCATATGCGGTTGGCAGCGGGTTGCATATTTATGAGTTCAAAATGACCTGACCCTAATCCACACACTGTTCTAACGTCGGATGACGCACCGAACTGGACGTCTCTGTCCTTTCCGGACACAAATCTTCCCACGTTCCCTCATGCAGGGACATGCAGTGTGTTAGCACACCCAAGGAACATCTGCAATAACCCCACATGAGTGAGTTTGAAAAATGACTCTACAGGGAGCCATCACAAGATGCCAAATTTGCTAATGTGGATATTTCTCAGCGAAGCGAAGCACGGAAACATTTAAAGCTGAGGCAGGGAACAGAGCTGCATTTGTTCTCCGTTACTCCCAGTCAAACGAGCCTGCGTTTCATACAGCATGCAGTCACACGGTGACTTGGCTGTGCTTACAGGAACCAGGAAACAGAAGGAGGCCACTTCTGCACTGTGACATCAGCAGGTCTTGAGAAACTGGTGGAACGTACATGACTTTAAAATCACTGAAACCACAGCACTAAGACGCTTCTGCACGCAAAAGGCGATGAAGAAATATGTTTCCATCCAGTGTCAGAAAATCGGTGTCATTCCTGCAATCTGAGATTTCATATTTCCTGGTGCTCCTGGAACTAAATTAAAATATACAGTTAGAATAATGAACTGGGAAGAGGCGTAGTGCTTGAGTTCGGCTTGAGGTCCAGTAAAGACCCGAACAAACTCAGGGTGGGCCGGGTTAAACCTGCTCATTCTCACAGTTACCTCGAAGAAAATTAGTCAGTTAAATAATCTGATCTCACCGAGGGTTAAAGCAGTAGATTACACAGTTAACAGTTACAGTGTTACACAGTAAAATCTTGTTTCATAGACCTTTGTGGTGAGAGAGAGGATATTTGGAACAAAATGGATAAAGTGAACATGCTGCAGTTCATATCCCAGTCCACCGCACCACAATAATGAAGGAGATATCCCAGCTCCCAGCTCGGACAGAACCACAGATATCCCAGCGCAGACAGATCCATAGAGGGCAGGTGTAGACAGCATGTGAATAACGCCGTACATTTAGACAGTGAACAAAGGTGCAGAGGACATCGAATGGCATCTGTGGTGCGCGCCATTCTAATTTTCCTACATAATCAGTGAGATGATCGGAGCGTAGCTCCTGAAGGGAGCTGAAACCTGAAACGTGTGATTAAATTGCAGACAATGTGAACACAAGAAGACAGAACTGTCCAATAATCAGTGTTAATATGCAAATTTTTAGTATATCAGCAACACGGTGATGACCTCACAGACCACTAAATGAGAACATGCTTTGCTGCTTTGTTTGTCACACGCTCGTTGTTTTTCCAAGTCCAAACTTCCTGCTGTGTTAATCAAACACAATGAGACTGCTGGCTCAGTTTATCACACAAGCCTGAGCAGCACATCCTCATTTTGATGGTAAACATTTCCATTGGGTGTAGCAGGTTTGACTGTTTCCAAGCTGTTCACAGCCTTCGTAGGGGTGAAATGCTGGTATTTAGCTCATGACTGATGACACGTTGTGTGGGCGATTTTGACACCCCACCTCCTAACCACAGTTTTAAAAACGGAAGCATAAATGTCACTGACTGAAAAGATGAAAACATTCACACACACACACTTCATTTTGAAAATAAACCTTCCAGAGGAACATATAAAGTCAGTCAGCTGATGAGTGGCCAGAGAGCAGTCAATAAAACTGGAGAATGTCTCTCATCATATGTTATCAAATATGGCACAGATTCTACAGACACTCCAGACACTCATTCCTGTGCCCTTAACAATGCTCAGCTCTGTGAACACTGAAACTTTGGTTGCCCTGCTGTTAAAATGTATATATTACAATCTGATGTGTCTTAAAATGTGTAACAGGGTGTGACCAAGTGCAATACTGTGGGAGGAGACAGAGACTGACTCCTGTACAATAATACAGCAGCAGAACCTCCTGTAGCTCAGAAACAGAAGGAGGGTTTCCAAAATGAAGAGAGGGGTTTAAAAGACTGTGTGTGGGCCCAGGCCTGCTGACTACCAGCCCCAAAGCCCTGAGCTGGCCCTGTCCCTCTCAGCTTCAGCCCTGGTCCCTAACGCTGGCCCTGTCCCCCTCAGCTTCAGCCCTGGTCCCTAACACTGGCCCTGTCCCCCTCAGCTTCAGCCCTGGTCCCTAACGCTGGCCCTGTCCCCCTCAGCTTCAGCCCTGGTCCCTAACGCTGGCCCTGTCCCCCTCAGCTTCAGCCCTGGTCCCTAACGCTGGCCCTGTCCCCCTCAGCTTCAGCCCTGGTCCCTAACGCTGGCCCTGTCCCCCTCAGCTTCAGCCCTGGTCCCTAACGCTGGCCCTGTCCCCCTCAGCTTCAGCCCTGGTCCCTAACGCTGGCCCTGTCCCCCTCAGCTTCAGCCCTGGTCCCTAACGCTGGCCCTGTCCCCCTCAGTTTCAGCCCTGGTCCCTAACGCTGGCCCTGTCCCCCTCAGCTTCAGCCCTGGTCCCTAACGCTGGCCCTGTCCCCCTCAGCTTCAGCCCTGGTCCCTAACGCTGGCCCTGTCCCCCTCAGCTTCAGCCCTGGTCCCTAACGCTGGCCCTGTCCCCCTCAGCTTCAGCCCTGGTCCCTAACGCTAGCCCTGTCCCCCTCAGCTTCAGCCCTGATGCTCACAGAGAGGAGACTGTTGGCTGGAGGAGGCGGTGCCCCAGCCCAGCATGTGGATTGGTAGGTCGGTGGCTTGTGGGCAGGGTTCTGGCAGCAGTGGAGCACTTGGCGAAGATGGCAGAAGATAGCCTTCCGGAAAAGGATGAAGACCCAGGGGTCCAGGATGGGGTTGAGGGCGGAGAATCGCAGGGCCAGCAAGTGCTTCTGGTGATATCTGCCCGGCGACATGGCGCCCAGGAAGCCACAGATCTGAAACAGAGAGAGGGCTGGGTGAGACACAACCATGGGGAGAGAGACAGATACCAGCGCAGACTCTGAGGTACACAGAGGGGGGGGGGGGGGGGGAAGGAGGTGGAGGCTGTGCTGGTACTCCACTCCCTCTGCTGTGTTTGGAGGCTGTGCTGGTACTCCACTCTCCCTGCTGTGTTTGGAGGCTGTGCTGGTACTCCACTCTCTCTGCTGTGTTTGGAGGCTGTGCTGGTACTCCACTCTCCCTGCTGTGTTTGGAGGCTGTGCTGGTACTCCACTCCCTCTGCTGTGTTTGGAGGCTGTGCTGGTACTCCACTCCCTCTGCTGTGTTTGGAGGCTGTGCTGGTACTCCACTCCCTCTGCTGTGTTTGGAGGCTGTGCTGGTACTCCACTCTCCCTGCTGTGTTTGGAGGCTGTGCTGGTACTCCACTCCCTCTGCTGTGTTTGGAGGCTGTGCTGGTACTCCACTCCCTCTGCTGTGTTTGGAGGCTGTGCTGGTACTCCACTCTCCCTGCTGTGTTTGGAGGCTGCTCTTTGACAGGCTTGTTAAGATGAAATGGATCTTGGCTAAATGTGAAGCCACAGGGAGCCCTTCCATCTGACACCTTTCAGGGAAAGAGACCTGCCCTCACACCAAACACATAATGGCATGGTCTGGTGATAATCAGCATCTTTTATCATCAACTTTGACCTTTACAAAAGTATGCTTTTTTCAATCTTTTGAAGAAAATTGTCTATACCAAGTTCCCTTCATGGAAAACACCAGAAACATGTTTGCCACACAAGGGGTTTTGAATTCCCTCATCGCTTTGACTAAAGAAAGACTCCTCAGCGCTCGGACTGCTTCTCCTGGGTCCAGTTTAACGCTCATCCACAGAGCTCCTCCATGGGAAACGCAAACAGGAAGAGACAGATCTGAGCTCCTTCAGTGTTGTGGATTCTACCAGGTTTTCTCCTGTTCTTACTGCAGCTCAGATTACTTCCCTTCAGATTGCCCTGTCTGTGATATGCAAAACCTCTAAAGAACATACAGCTCTGTCTGCACCAGCAGCAACTGTTTCACACACAAGACAGGAGCTACAACCAGCACTCAAAAGCGAACCTTTCTGATCTCTTGGAAAACTCATCTCCCATAATCCAAATGTACGCCCTGCTTGTGTCACTGATGGTGACATTGAATGTGTGGGAGCAGGCCATGCACCAGCACGATGTCTGCAGAAAACCACCCAAAAAATAACCCGGTCACCATAACTACCACAGAATGACCAACCTGCAAAAGGATGGTCCTGTCTAAAGGACTGTGTGTGTGTGTGTGTGTGTGTGTGCGCATGTGTGTGTGTGTGTGTGTGTGTGTGCAGGAATCTAAACTGAATTTTGGGATGACATAGGAAAATAGGGTGGACACCACACATAAATGTTGTACGGGACTGTTTAGGGTTTTAACAGGCTTTCTGAGAAAAATCCCAAGTTTTAATCCTGAATGAACAATGCATTTTAAGCACTAAATGGTTATTTCAATGACAAGATATGGATGTATGTAATGTTAATCTGGCCTTATCTTTAACTTTCTGCAGTAAAAAACTCCCAGACATTCTAGCCATTTCTCCAACACAGAAATCCAGTGATTTTTTTTCATGTCAATCCTCTAAACAGACTAACCAAAGCAAAGAGGGCAGCTTTCTGTGTAGATGTGTAAAACAGACCACAAAGCATTTTCTCAGAAGCCGTGTTTGGGGATGCATGAAAAATCAAAATGTTGTGGGGTCAAAGCCACTGACTCAGGAGTGCGGAGTTCATTTTCCATAAATTACGACAATTCACAGAAGTCTGGGTCCACAGTCATTTGTCAATTGTTTAATCATTTATCAAAAACTAATGCAAATTGTTAGGCAAATGATATTTCTCAAACAGGACAAAATAATGCAATGACAAGGAAATTATTCTCATTATTATCTAAGCGGTTAAATGTATGGCAGTCACAATCTGAGCAGTTTAATCTGTCGAGCGCCTCACACATAAAATGAACCCATCTGCAAACAAAGCTAACATGCCCTTTCACTCACGCTCTGGAAAACAAGCTGGTCTGACAAACCCACATGGTGCAGGAGCTGAGAGTCTCGGTTTGACTCGCCCAGACAGGCAAAGGGGCTGAGAGTCCAGGTCTGACTGCGTTATCAGCCTCCTGGCAGGGTGAGGGCTGAGCTATTTAAATTCTCACCATATGTGAAAACCCAATGAAATCGAATAAAAGCAGATTAGTGTGAAACTCTGAGAAACAAACCACAGGAAAACACTGCACACTCACTATCAGTCAACAGTGTCATACAATGCTAACACTGGCCTCTTTGGGTTTCAACTGGACACAGACTGCAATCACCACATTAATCTACACTGACAGACATACATAGTTGTTCCAACATCTAAGTACTCATGGTGTGATCACATGGTGTTTTGTAGGTGCAGTTATCGAGCTAGCAGCCGCAGCAGCAGGGAAGTGGCCCTATCTGCAGTTCAAACCAACCGCTGTTTGACTGACCCACTTATTTACTACACACAGCAGTGACATGCTTATCGACTCAGATATAATTCCATCGCTGACTGTTCGATTATGTGCCAGTCCACCCCGTTTATAATGCAATGGATCAGAATCCCCTCCCGGAGAGGTCTGTCTGTGGTAAGAGCTGAGAGGTGATAACAGGAACAGTGTTAGTGAAAGTGAATGTGTTAACAGAAGAGGATGCAAGACTGGAGGGTGCAATACAGCAGTGCGCAAACACAGGCAGTTACAGCGGTGTGCAGAGGGTGGAGTGCACAGCCGGCTCATTCAGTTACAGTAAAGCAAAAGTGACAGCCTCTGTGAGAAGCATGTGCCACGTCACCCATAACTGCTTTACAGCAAAAATACAGTATGTTAACAAAATGATACATTATTCATATTAATTTGCCTTCTATCATCTACTGTGACACCTACTGTACTGTTACTCCTGGCAGCCATGAGAGGGGCTGCAGTGCTACAGCTACAGTGGAGGAAATATATTTATGCCTATGAAACTGTATTACCAGTAATATACTGTATGCCTTACCCTTGTGTTTGTAACTCTTGTCCTACAGGACCGGAGTTAAACCTACAGACACTACGGCGCTCCAGGACTGGAGTTAAACCTGCAGGCACTGCGGCCCTCCAGGACTGGAGTTAAACCTGCAGACACTGCGGCCCTCCAGGACTGGAGTTAAACCTGCAGGCACTGCTGCCCTCCAGGACTGGAGTTAAACCTACAGACACTACGGCGCTCCAGGACTGGAGTTAAACCTGCAGGCACTGCGGCCCTCCAGGACTGGAGTTAAACCTGCAGGCACTGCTGCCCTCCAGGACTGGAGTTAAACCTACAGACACTACGGCGCTCCAGGACTGGAGTTAAACCTTTAGACACTACGGCCCTCCAGGACTTAGTTATACCTGGTATAGTGTGGTCAGACAGACAGACAGACTCACGGTCAGCGGCAGGGAGCAGATGATGAAGATGATGGTCATGCACCCGAGCAGCAGCAGGTGATCGGCCTCCTCCTCGCCCCTGCTGAACCAGGGCCCCAGGTTCCTGCGTCGCCCTGGCAACACCCCCGCAGCCGCCGGCCGGCCCAGCTGCCAGTGTCCGTGGCGCTGCATCCGGCACAGGCTGGCGATCACGGAGCCATTGCACAGGCAAACCACAACAACCAGCATCAGCATCAGAGAGGAGTACGTCAGCGAGAACGCCAGCACCCGCCACTCTGCCTCATCCTCCCCCTCCCCCATCCTTCCCCTCACCTCCATCTGCACATAACACCACGTCCCAGGGCAGTACTGGCTGAACTGCCCCGCGCCGACAAAGGGCAGTAGGCAGAAGGAGCTGGTGAAGACATAGGCGAGCGACAGCGCGCCTTTAGCGTACCATCCGTGCACACGCCGGGAGTAGAAGTATGGGTGGCTGATGGCCAGACAGCGCTCCAGCGCCATGGCGGTGAGGATGAGGGTGGAGCACAGGCCAAAGAAGGCCATGGTGAAGCCGAACAGGTTACAGATCTGCCGGCTGCCGCCCCCGAGCCCCAGCAGGGATGCGTCGCGAGCGTACTCCAGGAAGACTGGCGGGCTCAGCACGCACGTGCCCAGCAGGTCCGTCACCACCAGCCCTGTCACCAGGATGTAAAAGACGGACTTAGCGTGGCACTCCCGCCGGTGAGCCCTCAGGATGGCTAGCGCAGTCAGGTTTCCCGTCACGCCCGCGAGGAACATCACTGCGCTCAGCACGGGGCTCGCGTCTGTCTGGATCCGGGTGCTATTGTCGCACATCTCGCTGTCCAGCATGTTGGGCTGTAGTTTGAGGGTGTGTGTGTGTGGGGCAGGGAGTGGAGTGGACATTACCCAAACGCAACAATTTTCCCACTGACAACAAGCATCCGTGAACGACCGCTCTGGAAACTTCAAACTGTTTACCGAAGACAGAAATTTGATCAGAGATGTTCGTGAAATATTTAGAGTACTCTTAAATAATAATTAGTTGAATTCGGGAAAATGTCCCCATCGAGGTATTTCTGGTTCCCGTGTTCGCGCATTTTTGAGTTTCCCAAGTTCCCAGGTTCAAAGTTCAGTTCAAGCACTGTAAGTAACTCAGTGCTTCATCGCATCAGGTCCTGGAGCGGGTCACTGCGCGAGTGTTCCTGCCTGAGGCTAAAACATGTAAAACGCACTAAAACTTCACACCTTATTCTGTGACGTCCGCAGCTATTTCCCAGCCATCTTCGATGATGATTCCTGTTTGCACCTTCGTTTGGAAGCTATAAAAAGTCGACTTACTACTTTCAGTCTGTTGGTCATCAATGTATCTTCAGCGCTGAATGTTTGCCTTTGAAATAAGCATTTTTCGATTTATCCAGAAATATTTCCTTTTAAGTAAACAGCAGTCCGCTTTCGAATACTTGTGCTCTGTCAGCTTTCTACAGTCTCCTTGTCCCTCTCTCTCCACTTTCTCATTTTATAAACCCGTTGATATAGCTTTAACCGGTAAATAAATCATGGTGGGCGTGTTCTTACTGATTGCGGAAAAGCTTGTGACTGGGCGTCTGTTAGCTGCGGCTTCCGCTGTCAGGGCCACCCATCAGTCATTGGCCAGACCTCACGTTTAACTCCCCATTTCTCTTTCGCGAACTATTTTTGAACTTTTCATATTAAGGACCGTTTAAAATTTAAATTTGAAATATTTGAATAATGAATAATTAAACGTTTTTGCATTTAAATAATAATAATAATAATATGCAGTTATAGCCTCAGAGCTGCAGTTATAGCATATATTGTTGTTATAATGTGTTACGACCTTTTGGTGGCACAATGCTTAGTTTAAAATTGGGACTGGAAAGTTTCTAGGCCATTGGCCTATCTGTGTAGATCTATGGGGAAGGTAAGAGTCCTGTAAGAGAGCCAGAACATTCTGTACCTGTGCTGCCAGTGTTACCTTAATGCTCAGCTCATTTGTCAGGTTCATAACTAAAACTGCCATGAGCCTGAGCAGGCTGGCAGTATGGTGCACTTAGCTGCCTAGGATGCAGTGTGTGCTGCATGTGTGTGTGAGAGAGATAGAGAGAGAGTGTGTGTGTGTGTGTGTGTGAGAGAGAGAGTGTGTGTGTGTGCTGCATGTGTGTGTGTGAGCGTGTGAGTGTGTGTGTGTGTGTGTGAGTGTGTGCGTGTGCGTGTGAGTGTGTGTGTGTGTGAGCGTATGCGTGTGACTGTGTGAGTGTGTGTGAGTGTGTGTGTGTGCGTGTGTGTGTGAGTGAGTGTGTGTGTGAGCGTGTGCGTGTGAGTGTGTGTGCGTGCATGTGTGTGTGAGTGTGTGTGTGAGCGTGTGCGTGTGTGTGTGAGTGTGTGTGTGAGTGAGTGTGTGTGTGTGCGAGCGTGTGCGTGTGTGTGTGAGTGTGTGTGTGAGTGTGTGTGTGTGTGTGTGTGTGTGTGTGTGTGTGTGTGTGTGCATGTGTGTGTGTGTGTGTGTGTGAGCGTGTGCGTGTGTGTGTGAGTGTGTGTGTGAGTGAGTGTGTGTGTGTGCGAGCGTGTGCGTGTGTGTGTGAGTGTGTGTGTGAGTGTGTGTGTGTGTGTGAGTGTGTGTGTGAGTGAGTGTGTGTGTGTGTATGTGTGTGTGAGTGTGTGTGTGTGTGTGTGTGAGCGTGTGAGTGTGTGTGTGTGTGAGCGTGTGTGTGAGTGTGTGTGTGTGTGAGCGTGTGCGTGTGAGTGTGTGTGTGTGTGTGAGTGTGTGTGTGAGCGTGTGCGTGTGTGTGTGTGCGTGTGTGTGTGAGTGTGTGTGTGAGCGTGTGCGTGTGAGTGTGTGTGTGAGTGAGTGTGTGTGTGTGCGAGCGTGTGTGTGTGAGTGTGTGTGTGAGTGAGTGTGTGTGTGTGTGTGTGTGAGTGTGTGTGTGTGTATGTGTGTGTGAGTGTGTGTGAGCGTGTGAGTGTGCGTGTGTGTGTGAGTGTGAAAGCGTATAGATAAGGCCAATGGCATAGACTGTAGCCAGATGTGGTGGAGAGAGTGTACCCAGGTGAGTGCCACACAGGCTCACTTCAGAGACAGCGATGGGCAGCATGTCAGAGGATGTTGCGTGTTCTCATGTTTGTTATGAGTGATTCACTGTCAGGAGCGAGACAGAGCCTGGTACAGCACTGAAAGAAAATCACAACAAACCTGTTTATTGAACAGAGCAGAAGATCAACGATCAGTCTGTTTCACATGCAGTGATGGGTGTCCCTGCCTCAGCAGCTCGATCTCTCTGAGCTGGGTCACTGACTGCTGTGCCTTCATGCAGACCGAGTTTCAACGTTTCCACTTCCAGCTCTGCGTGTGTTCAGTCTGATACAGCCCCATTCTGGTGGTGTTTTCAAAGCACGGTACATGAACTGATTGTACTGGGTCATTTCGCAAAACACTTTTTTCCCAAAATTAAACATTTAGATGTTTAGCTAAGAAGATTAAGGAGCAGCAGAAGTATCAGAACATCTTGTTTTGACATTACAGTTCTAAAATTACAGCACAATGGAAAGGAAAAAAATATCTGGAAGTTAAAACGATTCATCTCACTCTCTTTCAGCAGGAACCGCAAACGGCGCTGCGGACCCTAGCAGGGGATGTGGAAGGTGTTTCGGCTGGTTTGTGGAAAAAGGAAACATGTAAAGAGACACCTGATGTTCTTGTTCTCGGGTCTTTCAGGAACATTCATCATCTAAGGTTCTGACTAGGAAATGAAGGCTGAGCTCCTCTCCCTTCTAGAAACTAGCCTGGGACTGAATGATCTTTCTCCCATTACAGTGGGACCTAATTCACAGGCACACCACAGGGTGCCACAAAATGGGACCAAATTTACACACTCACCACAAGGTGGCACATGGATACAACCTGTACAATTGAAATTAATTCAATTTTGAACAGTAAGCGTGATACTGGAGTAGTATTTGAGACTGACGTCACTGGATTATTTCTGCTGAAATAACAAGATTGAATATGTAAACTGAACAAACAATAATTCGAAAAAAGTTCATTTTCTTTTCAATTGATTTATTTCAGTTGTGTGCATCGCCCTCTGTTGGCAGATGTAGTGTGTTTCAGTTAAGTGTACGCCACACAGTAGGGATTTGCAGTCTGACTGTTTATGCTCCTTCACTCATTCTGCCATTTCCCCAACCCGGCATGGACCTGCTTGACTGGGTATGATGCAGTCAAAATAATGACCCTTAATAAGCAATGTTAAAAACATTACATATTCAAAAGGTTATGACTGCGATGACCTCAGCCCCATAGAACAATATCAGACTGCCATGCTCCTTCCTCTCTGATGTCTGTTATCTTTGAATCTCCCTCTTGCCTGCAACCTTGGAATTGGGGGTGCATACCTGGCTGGGGGGGGACTGAGCTTCATTAACACCCCAGATCACAGCCCAATCATCACTCCTGAATTAGGAACTTTAATCTTCTTTTCACGGCTGTTGGTTTGTGATGTAGAATCCGCTGGCTGAGGCCCATTTCCTCAGAGCTCTGAGACAGACACTGTGCTGCAAGAGGTGCTCCACTTAATGCACACAACTGAATGAAAGTCAGAGACATAGCTGAACCGATGGTTGTTTATTCAATTAGTCTGTTAATGAGGAACTAAGTTCTTGAACAGTAAACAGAAAAAAAAAACAATTTAATGGAAACAAAAACAGTTCAGAAACATACAATATAAGTACAAACAGGATCCTTTCTGGATAAAATGAATGATTCTCATATGTGCTCAAAATATTTATTTTTAAGATGCTGTTGGCAATAGCTCATAGCCATTGGCTAACCAATAATTCAATCAAAACCAAACTTTATTTGTGCCTACCAGGTGGGTACATCTGTACAGAGGTAAGTCTTAGCTTGTTTATGTAGTCATTGATGTGTGTTTTGTTTTGAAATTTTTTATTCCTGACTTTTGGCTATTCCTCATTTTAATGAGATTCATTAAAGTGCACATAAACATTTATATCATACAGCAATTTACAGCAATACAAACAATTGGTCTGCTTAACATTTGACAGAACATTTTGGAATATTTACAGTTTTTATCCAATAACCACGACTAGATAGAGATCAGTAAGGCAGCACAGTACACAACATATGGACAGAACAGACCCATGACAGACAGACAGACAAAAACCAGGAGCTTCCGCTCTGGTTTGGAGATCACCTGTGTAAGGATGCTGATGCAGGGTTACCATGGAAACCCTCAGAGTGGTGAAGCACAGAGGCTACGGGCTGCTCAGTTTGATCTGCTACCAGAGCACTGGGTGAGGGCGCTCAGTATCTGCCTGTATCCTCACCTGTGTTTGATTATCAGAGATTCAGGCCATTTCTGGGGCATATTTGCAGTTCTGGCAGTAGGCACCACAGCCTGCCATGTATTAGATGCAAATTTGACTTTCAGACATATATTATTCTTGGATTCCCCTGGATATCATAAAAAATTATTTCCTATATCTGCTTCCTCTTTGACACTCATGTTGGAACAGTATATTGCACTAAGAAAGGTTCCCAAGCCAGACTGAAGATGCCGTGTGTATGAAAATAACAGGAGACATGTTTGAGGTTCAAACACTGCATACACACCTGCAAACATACCCAGTGTGGAGAAATAAAGACCCATAATCTTCTGTGTGCTGGTCTGTTTGTCTCAGTGGGTAATCTCCACCCCTCTGCCCAACTCAGAAGGGGCCCATCCTGCTTTTCTGGGGTCCCAGGAAAATGATACTGATTCATGTACAAAGTCTCTGTGTGAATGAGTCTGACTCATGTACAGAGGAGTCTCTGCATAAATGAATCTGACTCATGTACAGAGGAGTCTCTGCGTAAATGAATCTGACTCATGTACAGAGGAGTCTCTGCGTAAATGAATCTGACTCATGTACAGAGGAGTCTCTGCGTAAATGAATCTGACTCATGTACAGAGGAGTCTCTGCATAAATGAATCTGACTCATGTACAGAGGAGTCTCTGCGTAAATGAATCTGACTCATGTACAGAGGAGTCTCTGCGTAAATGAATCTGACTCATGTACAGAGGAGTCTCTGTGCAAATGAATCTGACTCATGTACAGAGGAGTCTCTGTGTAAATGAATCTGACTCATGTACAGAGGAGTCTCTGCGTAAATGAATCTGACTCATGTACAGAGGAGTCTCTGCGTAAATGAATCTGACTCATGTACAGAGGAGTCTCTGCGTAAATGAATCTGACTCATGTACAGAGGAGTCTCTGCGTAAATGAATCTGACTCATGTACAGAGGAGTCTCTGCGTAAATGAATCTGACTCATGTACAGAGGAGTCTCTGCGTAAATGAGTCTGACTTATCTACAGAGGAGTCTCTGTGTAAATGATTCTGACTCATGTACAGAGGAGTCTCTGCGTAAATGAGTCTGACTCATGTACGGGTCTGGGACTGACACATGTCGATGATATCTCTTGTTTGCTACGTGTTGGAAGCCGCGGTTCATGGTGTGGAAGCTTGAGTGATTGAGAGCTGTCATTTTACCCTTTTGACCATAGCCCTACAAATTCCCAAAACCTTTCCTTTTTATTCCCATGAATACATTCTGGTCACATTGAAATGTGTTTTTTTATGCATCAGGATCATATTTGGCCACACATCATTGTTAGAACCTTCTTATACAGTTATTTTGCTCTGAATATCAGAGTTAAAAATGTATAATTTCTTTTCATATGTAAGCAGATTGTGAATTGGTATAGCTAAATCAAATTAATTGTTTAAAAATATATATATATATTATTTACTGTTCCATGTTAGAATTGTGTTATAGTATTACTTTGGCATTACTACCATTTAAAACCTTGAGTAACTGTATAAAAAGGACCTCATATTTGATGTCAGATTTGGCAAATTTGTGCTGTGAGGAAAAGCTCAATATAAATGTAAGCATCTGCGTGAACAGAAACCAAGTAATGTGTGAGTGTGTTATTATTATGTTGTTAAATATAAATCATAAACCATAAACCGCTGCCTTGTTGAGATTCCTGTGTTTTTCACACACACCTACTCAGGCACTGTAAAAACAACACATAACAGCAGAGAACATAAAGTGTGATGTTGTCATGGTCCGTGCGCGTAAGTGCAGTAGTTTAAAATTGTGTACAGAGAGTGAATTTTTTCTCACAGGTAGCACATACTATGTTTGCCTCATCTTGATGTGGATTGGCTGGACAGACTGACCATCAGCCCTTACCCCCGCCTGTTGGTCTTTTCTTTACGTTTGATTGGTCGGAAGCCCGTTTGGGAGGTGGAGGATCTCGTTTTGGCTGGAATGGGACGTGTCTCCATGGGGAATGCAGAGCTGAAGATTCCGTTTCCATGGGAACCACCCCTAGTTGGAGTCTTCAGAGCCACCGAGGTCCTGAAATAACACACAGGATGATGATGTCATCATCGTCAGCACCACACTCGGCTTCTCCAGGATCAGGTCACCACCAAATTTTACAGTGGTGCTCCACTGCGTCTTTCCCCAACATCAGGTGAGCTGACTCAGAGCAGCTCTTTGAGGCTCTGCGCAGGTGAGTGCACATACAGGTACCAGATAAAGGCTGTCATTCCCGCCATACTTACCATGGGCGGTCGAGGTTTGTTGGCCTCTTTCTGCTGGTAGTATGCAGCAATGATGCAGTTCCTCCTGTAACACAGAGAGGGATTATGTGAATGCTCTGTTTCTCTTGCACTTACATAAAGTGATTTAGCAGATGGCAGCATCCAGAGCAGTGTGCAGGAGAGAGACAGTGTGCAGGAGAGGGCACCGAGAGACCCAGCGAGGAGCAGAGACAGAGCTGGGCTGTCAGTGTCAATGCTGATAATCTCAGTCATTACATAACCAACAACACAACCACTACACAACACAACAATACAGCCCCCATGTCACTGTAAGTGCTGTAGGGATGCAGAAAGGAGGTCTGAGGGAAAACAGCGCTCTGAGTAGCATATAAATTTTTGGGTGTCTGCCTTACAAAATATTCACATATCTGCCTGTATGGAGATTATTGGTCTGAAAAAGAAGACATCTCTCGTAAAAAACAGATGTATTGTGACCCTTTCCATTCATTCGCACACGGTGGACGGGCAGGGAATCGTGGCTATGAGCTGCATGATCACGACAGCGCAAGACGGGTTTCTGAGCCATTTCATAACCTGAATTAAATTAGGTTTAATAAGATGTCTGACTGTATTCTGTCATGGATGGACCCTGAGTCCAGAGTGAAGGTTCTGTACTTTCTTCCAGATGCATGCGGCACTTTCTGTCCATATTCACCAGCGTGCGCATCTCTGTGATGTATCACATGCGTTTGAAGTGATCTGTGGCCAGCTGTGAGAGCGTCAGTGAGTGTTTTAAATGGCTCATCACCATCCCAGCTATCACTACCAAAGCTTGTGACATATTACAGAAATATGTCATACGGGAGAACTATCCAAAAAGCGACCCTCACTTTCATACAAGTTAGTGCAACTGTCAAGTTCCATTACCATGGTGTAGTAGTACGATGTTTTGCCAAAGTAGCTACCATGATGCTAGTGACACTCACTTGCTGGTGATGCCGCCCCCTGGTGGCAGGCCGGGGAGGGTCGCAGAGGCCAGCTCATTGAGAACATACAGCAGGTCCGGCTCCTCGTTTCTCTCTCTCAGCTCCTCAAATATGTCTGTGAGGAGGGGAAACAAAGAGCTTTAGCAGTCAGAGCAGCCAGACTACAAAAATCTCAATTTTTAAAAAAAAAAAAACTTTAACTTTTTAAAACAAGTGTCAAAGTGAGTGTTTCTTCATTTCCCAGTGTGGAATGTCAAACCATGATGGCACTGTTTCTAAAACAGGTTTCTAAACAGTTACATGCACCCACACATTTTGGGAGGTGACATTATGACTGTGATCTCTGACCCCCTCATTGCCGTACCTGCCACCTTGCTCTCTATCAGGTCCTCCAGCTCCGCCTCGCGCTGCAGTGCCACAGGTGACACCTGAGGGGCGCCAGGGAAGCAGACGATGATGATGCTGATGTTATCCAGGCTGCCCTGTTGGAGAGAGAGGCAAGAGGTCAAAGGTCAGAGCTCTGCTGGGGCTAGGGTGTGATACAGGCTCACACCAAACCTGATCAAACTCAGGCCAGACCGAGGCCACAGTGACACTCCTGCAAATTAATTACTGATTCAAGGAAACATTCCCCCAATATTCAGAAAAAATGAGCTCAAAATTAGTCAGTTCATTTTCAAGAACATTCTTCTCTGAGTGCAACATTATGAATTAAATCTTTGGTAAAATAAGAGACGTTCTGTGAGATGCAGTCATGCGTGCAAAATGTGAGCATTCCTTGAATATTGTGGTTTGTCTGAATATTTTTAACAGTCTGAAAATCAAGACATTAATATTGAATTGGCAGCCTGCTGTGTGCTCTCCCACCATCACCCATCAATGATCACAGAATTAGCACCACAGTCCAAACCTATCAATCATCTAATCCCAAGTAGGGCTCTAATTACAGGGCTGGAGCAAGCTTCGGTATGGCTTCAGTGTTGCTTCAGTATGGCTTCAGTACAGCTTCAGTATGGCTTCAGTGTTGCTTCAGTGTTGCTTCAGTACAGCTTCAGTACAGCTTCAGTATGGCTTCAGTATGGCTTCAGTACAGCTTCAGTATGGCTTCAGTATGGCTTCAGTACAGCTTCAGTACAGCTTCAGTACAGCTTCAGTATGGCTTCAGTACAGCTTCAGTACAGCTTCAGTATGGCTTCAGTACAGCTTCAGTATGGCTTCAGTATGGCTTCAGTACAGCTTCAGTATGGCTTCAGTATGGCTTCAGTACAGCTTCAGTATGGCTTCAGTATGGCTTCAGTATGGCTTCAGTACAGCTTCAGTATGGCTTCAGTATGGCTTCAGTACAGCTTCAGTACAGCTTCAGTACAGCTTCAGTATGGCTTCAGTACAGCTTCAGTACAGCTTCAGTATGGCTTCAATACAGCTTCAGTATGGCTTCAGTACAGCTTCAGTACAGCTTCAGTACAGCTTCAGTATGGCTTCAGTATGGCTTCAGTACAGCTTCAGTATGGCTTCAGTATGGCTTCAGTACAGCTTCAGTATGGCTTCAGTATGGCTTCAGTATGGCTTCAGTATGGCTTCAGTACAGCTTCAGTATGGCTTCAGTATGGCTTCAGTATGGCTTCAGTATGGCTTCAGTACAGCTTCAGTATGGCTTCAGTATGGCTTCAATATGGCTTCAGTATGGCTTCAGTACAGCTTCAGGATATCTTCAGTATGGCTTCAGTACAGCTTCAGTATGGCTTCAATATGGCTTCAGTACAGCTTCAGTGCAGCTTCAGTATGGCTTCAGTGTTGCTTCAGTATGGCTTCAGTATGGCTTCAGTACAGCTTCAGTATGGCTTCAGTATGGCTTCAGTATGGCTTCAGTATGGCTTCAGTACAGCTTCAGTATGGCTTCAGTATGGCTTCAGTATGGCTTCAGTATGGCTTCAGTACAGCTTCAGTATGGCTTCAGTATGGCTTCAGTATGGCTTCAGTATGGCTTCAGTATGGCTTCAGTACAGCTTCAGTATGGCTTCAGTATGGCTTCAGTACAGCTTCAGTATGGCTTCAGTATGGCTTCAGTACAGCTTCAGTATGGCTTCAGTATGGCTTCAGTACAGCTTCAGTACAGCTTCAGTATGGCTTCAGTATGGCTTCAATATGGCTTCAGTACAGCTTCAGTGCAGCTTCAGTATGGCTTCAGTGTTGCTTCAGTATGGCTTCAGTATGGCTTCAGTACAGCTTCAGTACAGCTTCAGTGTTGCTTCAGTATGGCTTCAGTATGGCTTCAGTGTTGCTTCAGTACAGCTTCAGTGCAGCTTCAGTATGGCTTCAGTATGGCTTCAGTACAGCTTCAGTATGGCTTCAGTACAGCTTCAGTATGGCTTCAGTATGGCTTCAGTATGGCTTCAGTACAGCTTCAGTACAGCTTCAGTATGGCTTCAGTATGGCTTCAGTATGGCTTCAGTATGGCTTCAGTACAGCTTCAGTACAGCTTCAGTACAGCTTCAGTATGGCTTCAGTATGGCTTCAGTACAGCTTCAGTACAGCTTCAGTACAGCTTCAGTATGGCTTCAGTACAGCTTCAGTACAGCTTCAGTATGGCTTCAGTACAGCTTCAGTACAGCTTCAGTACAGCTTCAGTATGGCTTCAGTGTTGCTTCAGTACAGCTTCAGTATGGCTTCAGTATGGCCGCTATACATCACAGAGAATTATGGGGTCTCTAAAGAAACTGTTTGGTTATGTCTGTCCAAATGATTGTACAGACCCCACATGGACAGAGGGTGCTACACTGTGTCCAGACAATGTGAACAGCGCTGAGAGGCACCTGCCAGGGCTGGCGCTTCAGTAGAGACAGGCTATTACAGGCTCAGCACCAGAGCGGCCCAGGGTCCTGTCTGTGCTCGGGTAGGATGTTTCTGTGGCAGCCGTGATGGAGGTGTCTTTTCAGCACTGCACAGGTAATTGCTCGCTCGCTGAGTGGAGTAACCTGTGAACCTCCTGGGTCAGGGACTCTGAGGTTGCAGGCGCCCGTACGCAGCCTTGGTCACACGAGGTTTTGTTCAGCGTAAGAACATCGTGTTTGTTTCTAGATAAGAGGGCTAATCCTTCCTGTTAACAGTCACGATGCCCTGATTACACGAAGATTTCACTAATGCTCGCTTTAAACGGAGAGTGTGCAGACAGCTCTGCCGCTCTGTGTTGCTCCAGTTCAGCCCAGATGATCCATGGAGCCTCACAGACATTCAGCAAAGTCACACTTAAACATTAAGCAGAACAGAGCTGACTAAGCTCTTGGTTTGGGGAGGCATTAATACTGCAGCCCATATTTCACATTTCACTCTCTCTATATCTGTGTAGAAGCCAAAGTCACTGTAGGCACTGACATCATCAGGGCGAGGTTGCTGGGGTAACCATGCAGGTAATCACAGAACACTAAGTGTGCTTCTTTCGGTAAAAGTGGGTTACGTCTGAGCCGTGTTTGGCGTTCTTCCTGTGTGGCTAATTCCACTGCAGCCTCAGTCCCCAGGATCACAGCTTTACTGCGCTATAGTGTGAGCTAAGCCTGGATGTGCTTCACTTACAGGTGACCCATCAGTCACTGATGCTGAAGAGTCATCAAACATAATTTAAACTAAAGCAACAGAACATTACAGTACATAATGTCAGCTAAACTAACATATAATTACATAATAAAAACTATAACAATATAGCATACCATAACACAACATGGCAAAAGCTAAAATAAGATAACAGGTAGTGAAATATAACACATCACTGGCTGAGAGCCAATCAGATCGCAGGAACCGTCTCTCGCGCTGTGACTGCAGAACTGCAGCAGCAGCAGCGCACTCAGCGCCACAGAGGGCCGTGTGCGTAGCTTTGCTACCGGCCCCTGCCCTCCATTACAGAATCAGTGCCTTATTTGCTTAGTTAGTTCTGTGGGTTTGCAATTAATCCATACGAGGTGATATGAGTTATTTGTGCAGTCTAAATAATGACCGTTTTTTATTAAAATCATATGTAAAAACACGTGGTTTAACACAGATTTACATGCATGACAGGCTGAGTGAGTTATGTAATGTACTTCATTAGGGCAGCTTTGAAAGAGACCCAGCGTATAGCCCTGAGTGGCCCTGAGTCCGGGCCCTGCTGCAGAAACAGCTCCATCCTCTCAGCCCCTCAGTGGAGACGGGCCCCTGAGTGGCCCTGAGTCCGGGCCCTGCTGCAGAAACAGCTCTATCCTCTCAGCCCCTCAGTGGAGACCGGCCCCTGAGTGGCCCTGAGATCGGGCCCTGCTGCAGAAACAGCTCTATCCTCTCAGCCCCTCAGTGGAGACGGGCCCCTGAGAGGCGCTGAGTCCGGGCCCTGCTGCAGAAACAGCTCTATCCTCTCAGCCCCTCAGTGGAGACGGGCCCCTGAGTGGCCCTGAGATCGGGCCCTGCTGCAGAAACAGCTCTATCCTCTCAGCCCCTCAGTGGAGACCGGCCCCTGAGTGGCCCTGAGTCCGGGCCCTGCTACAGAAACAGCTCTATCCTCTCAGCCCCTCAGTGGAGACGGGCCCCTGAGTGGCCCTGAGTCCGGGCCCTGCTGCAGAAACAGCTCTATCCTCTCAGCCCCTCAGTGGAGACGGGCCCCTGAGTGGCCCTGAGTCCGGCCCCTGCTACAGAAACAGCTCTATCCTCTCAGCCCCTCAGTGGAGACGGGCCCCTGAGTGGCCCTGAGTCCGGCCCCTGCTGCAGAAATAGCTCTATCCTCTCAGCCCCTCAGTGGAGACGGGCCCCTGAGTGGCCCTGAGTCCGGGCCCTGCTACAGAAACAGCTCCATCCTCTCAGCCCCTCAGTGGAGACGGGCCCCTGACCTCTTTCAGCTTACAGGCAGCACTAATTCCTTCCTCTGGACCAAATCATTCTGGCCTCGGTGCTTCTGTATGTGTCTTTTTTTAGAGCGCTGGCGTAAGACAGGCATTAAGGAACTGTGTTTGTAATACCAGTGGGTCACTGCTTTACATTCCGCCTGGAGCATTTCCAGGGTGTCACTCTCAGCGTAGGCTATTTAACCTGCATCTCTGCAGCAGACACGGCTCACTGAAACTGCAGTTGGCGATCTTAAAGGATTATAAAATCAAGGGCCTTCCTGTGTGTGTGTGTGTGGGGGGGGGGGGGGGGGGGGGGGGGGGCTGTATGCTGTTTGGTCTCTATTAGGTGGGCCTGAGGATTTAAGAATCAGCTTTGTAATTGATAAAAATCACTGTAACTGGTAAAACACTATAACTACTGAAAAAAACATTGTTGCTGGTGAATCTAACTGATAAAGGCACTCAAACTGTAGTTTAGTTGCTGTACATTCTATCTTTGCTATGGCCCATTTCCTAATTAATTAAGGTTGTAAACTGTAAAGTGCATATCAAGTTAATTCGTAATTATTTCCTTAAACTCATCAAAACAATGCAGGCTTAGCTTCCGGCCATTTGATTTCTTTTTGAATTCTTCATCATCCAACAGATGGTTTTGTTTCAGTGACCAGGTGTCCACATTTTCATCTGTTAAATCCCCTCTGATCTGCCTGCCAGGGGATCCCAAAGTTACACACCTGACAGAGAATTTCAGCACCATTTTAATTAAACTACATCCACTTTCCAAAGCATGGCAAGCGCTTTGCCACTGCAGTACATCAGGGTACAATCCTGACCAGCTTCTGCTCTTGAAGACATACAGCCCCCACCACAACCAGTGATCAGGTCCTTCCAGTCACCCATTGAGTAGTAACAGTGTTATAACTGGTGTATTAATGATGCAGGATACTGAGTTTTAAAGTAACAGTGCAGGGAAGTACCAAGCACACTTATCCCTTCACCCATGAGCTGGCATTGAGCCCTGGGCAGGCAACCGCTGGGCAGGGCACAGCTGGGCTCAGGGCTCTGGTCAGTGAGAAGAGAAACCGTTTCTTGACCATATCCTGATCTACATACCACCCTTAGAGGTCAAAATAATAAACAATAGCTCTGTATATTTAGCCAAGCTTAATACTTTGTTTACACCCATGTACAATACACCTTATTAATACACTGTACATTTTAGACACTGCGGCCCTCCAGGACTGGAGTTAAACCTGCAGACACTGCCCCCTCCAGGACTGGAGTTAAACCTGCAGACACTGCCCCCTCCAGGACTGGAGTTAAACCTGCAGACACTGCAGCCCTCCAGGACTGGAGTCAAACCTGCTGTAGAGTCTCTCACTGACCTTATACAGGCAGAGGTCGATGACCTGGGAGCAGACGTCCCGCAGATCTGCGCAGACCTGCAGCCGGTTGCGCACGAATGCGCACAGCTCCTCGTTGCCGATGGTGTCCCACACGCCGTCGCAGGCCAGCAGCAGGAACTCGTCATGCGGGCTGCGCTCCAGATCGCACACCTCGGGCTCGGGGGACACCATCTGCTCCGTCTCGCCCCGCCACTCCACCTCCTTGTAGCTGAAGTCGCCAAGCGCACGGGAGACGGCCAGCGAGCCGTTGATGCGCTGCATGGTGACGGTGCCGCCGGCGTTCTGTATGCGCTCCAGCTCGCGAGGGTTGTATGGCTTGTGGTCCTCGGTGTAGAAGCAGACGTGGCCATCGCGGCAGAGCAGGGCCCGAGAGTCGCCGCAGTTGATGAAGTAGAGGCGGCGGGGCGACAGCAGCACGCTCACCACGGTGGAGCCGCCGCGGTCCCAGCCCTCGCGCCGTGCCGTGGCGTGCATTTGCCGGTCTATCCGCAGAAACCCCTCCCGGATCCCCTCGCTCACGGCCTCCTTATCCTCCGTCGCCTTTATCACTCCTGCCGAACACAAACACGCCTTAGTCTGCCGAAGCTCGCAGGTTTAACAGCTGCAGTCGTTCTGGCAGTGAAGTTTAATTTAACTTTGATGTAAACCTGCGCTCAAGCTTTCAGACTCAATATGAAGTATGTGATCAGACACAGAGATCTTTCCAGCACTTCAGTGAAATTTTAAGTTTAAATGTAAATTTTAGTTTTTCTGGTGCAACATGAATAATTTGATGAGAAATGATGCTCTTTCCTCTGACCCGATTCTGTCATTTTTTCATCTGGGGCAGAAAAATATGTCAAATCCCCCAATTGGGCTCATCTGATGCATTATGGATGACTGTTATTAAAATTAATAAGTTCTGCAATCAAATATAATCAAACGCATCGACTGAAAAATGCACTTAAGACTGAGCATGACCTGTGATATATAGCATATATGTGTTTTGGGAAATTTTGGTATATATTTTATATATATCTCTAAATATAAAGTAAGTATAAATCTCTAAATAAAATACAGTTTAAAATATTAAATAATTATCTAATTTCCACAGATATTACAGAACAGTAGAACTCCTTTTGAACTATTTTGTGAATAACTCTCTTGTTCAATCATAGCATCATAAATGCAAGCAAAACTCCTATAAGCAGGTACAAAGTCTGAAGTTCCAGTGCTACAGGTGAGAGCAGGTCCTGCAGCTGAGGGCGGGGGTGTTAGCATGTTTAGTTCACCTGTGGCTTCACCTGATCCAACAGCGGTTGCGTGCACCTCTAGTGCGAGTGTAAAGCACATCGTGTGGGTTAGCAGATTAGGGAAGTGGTTAGCAGTTTTGGCTCACCTGTGGCGAGGATGTAGTCGAGCAGGTGCTGGGAGCAGTACTGTGCCACCATGCTGCCGGCGTGCCCGTCGTACACGGCGAAGTAGCCCCAGTCCGCCAGCTCGCCACCCAGGCTGGGCACGCAGTTGTGGTCGTCCTCCATGTGGGCCCTCCATCCCTGCATGGTGGCCAGAGCGTAGCCCAGCCCCCAGCGTGCGTGGCCCTCCTCAAGGTGCTTCTCTAGCACGGGCCGGTCCAGGTACGGGCTTGGGAAGGCCTCCTCCCCTTCCTCCTCCACCTCGCCCCCCTCTCCACGGCCACCCTTAAAGAAGGAGGTGACCATCTTCTCCGTCCCCTTCACCAGCTGGCGTACGAAGGATGGCACCTCCACGTTCCCGCGCCGCGCGGTCCGCATGGCTGCCTTCTCTTTCTCCACCTGCTCACCTAACCCTTTCCCCCTCTCCTTTCTGCCTCCTCTCTCCCCTTTGCAGGCCAGTGCCTCGCTGAAGTTCTGCTCTCTCTCTCTCCTGCCTCTCTCTGTCCCTCTCTCTCTCTCTCCTGCTTCTCTTTGGGCTGTGTGTTAGAGTCGCTGATGGTGGGACTCAGAGCATGGCGTTTGGGAGGCTCAAGCAGGGCAGAAGATGTGTGCGTTGAATCCGCTGTGACTCACTCCTCTCGTCTCTCCGTCCTTCTCTGGTGTTTACCAGGCTGCTCTTTTAGCTGCATTTGTCTTTGTTCTGCTCTGCAGTTCTGCGTCTCTCTCTCTTTCTCTCTCACTGTATGTTTCCCTCAATCACCAGCTTCACCCAGGCTGTGCTACTGCTTTGCTTCAGCTGTGATTGGCTGGGATACTTCCCTGCATGTGCTCTGATTGGCTGAGCTATTTCCATGCACCTATCCCTGTGCGAGATCATCCCTCTCTCTCTCTCTCTCCCCTCCTGCCTCCCTTTCTTCCCCCGCTCTCTCAGTTAATCTCCCCCATTGATGAGTTTGGATTACTGGATATTCAGCCTGCAGATTATAGGGCCTGTCAGTGTTTCATAAGAGTCTATAAATACTGCGTAGAGGAGAGGAGGGGAGGGGAGGGGAGAGAGATGCTGATGTTACGCTATCCCATGAGTCACTGCACATCTCTGCCTCTGTGCCACACGCCTCGCGCTGTCAGTCACTGACGCACTACAGGCCCCAACCCCCGAGCTCTCATTCTCAAACATGCGCATGAGTGTGTGTGTTGCCTGCAGTAATTTATTGCATAACCTGTATATTCTTTTGCAGTTTTTTTGTTTTTATGTAAAGAACGGCTGACATGTCACAGAGCAGCAAACACAGCTGTGAAACAATGACATAATTTCTTCCAAACAGCACATGAATGAACATGAATATTTATTGCCCTCAGAATGCTTTCAAGCAAATGTGAAAATCTGCTATCCTACTGTTAATTACTGGAGGAAAACACATGCACACACTCACACTCATGCACACACACATGTGTGTCATAGAATAC
>JAFBMS010000464.1:0-2500 GCA_019788955.1 Albula glossodonta | reverse complement strand
ACATAAGCTTTGGCCTCAGTTCCACCCAGGGGAGAGACTTAGCAGTCTGGTCTGTCTGTTTCTCGATGCGGGTTCTGGCTAATCGGGTGAGAATGTGTCACATTTTAACTGCTGCGCCCGTCTGGAGCCCCTCCTACACAAGATGTCCCTCTGATGAATCAGAGACTGTTGGAGTTATGAGCCTGAATGAGACCCAAGTGGGTCTGGCTTTGGATTCCTGTGTGTGTCGGACATGTAGCTACAGCAGTTACTCTCAGAAACTGCATGGTCAGGTCTTATGAGAGGTTTGTGTGTTGGACATATTCCTCCTCTTGGTGTGGTCTCTTTGTCCTCATATATCCAACATTACCAAGGACGTACAAACCCCGTTCACTCTGAGCTGCACTGCTTTCACCAGGCTTACAGCAGAGAGGTATACACCTGGCACTATCACTCTGAACTGCACTGCTTTCACCAGGCTTACAGCAGAGAGGTATACACCTGGCACTATCACTCTGAACTGCACTGCTTTCACCAGGCTTACAGCAGAGAGGTATAAACCTGGCACTATCACTCTGAACTGCACTGCTTTCACCAGGCTTACAGCAGAGAGGTATAAACCTGGCACTATCACTCTGAACTGCACTGCTTTCACCAGGCTTATAGCAGAGAGGTATAAACCTGGCACTATCACTCTGAACTGCACTGCTTTCACCAGGCTTACAGCAGAGACATATAAACCTGGCACTATCACTCTGAACTGCACTGCTTTCACCAGGCTTACAGCAGAGAGGTATAAACCTGGCACTATCACTCTGAACTGCATTGCTTTCACCAGGCTTACAGCAGAGAGGTATAAACCTCGCACCATCACTCTGAACTGCACTGCTTTTACCAGGCTTGTACCCTTAACCTTACAGTGCACTCGTTAACCTTACACTACTATGAGCCTGCCCAGGCTGTTCATAGCCTATTAACCTACATTATTTCTGTAAGTGGGGCTCTGGTAAGAGACTACCTCTCTCCCTGGCCTCTAGCATAACACTGATTATAATCTGCTATATTCAAATTGCATGGGAGCAAATCTCACAAACTAAAGTTCCTTTCAAGACGCTGTAGAGCATGAACCTGGGACGAGGACAAAGTCCAGCCCCGAGAAACATTACTTTTGCGACTCTGTATAGGCACATCACATTCTCAAAGTCTCTGAAGTCTTTTATATGTGCAACTACTATTAACTTTTACTTTAATGTCAATTCAGTTAAATTTTGTTTGTATTTTAGTTTTTCCAACACAACAACAACTTTAATTCACATCATGTCTTGAATGTTTTTTGTAAGTCACAGAGCCCTGAACCATACACAATCAATGATCACGTAATATCATCACTGACTGGGGTGGAGTCAGTCTGTGGTGCATGCTGGGAGTCTCCCGTTAGAGACACACAGCCATATGAAATACACGCTCAGCTCATATTTCATAAGTCTGTATTTACTGATCTAATATGACTATCATGCACAATGATGTTCTCTAGTTGTTTATGCATACAGTACAGTACATGGTTCAGCAGAACAGGAATCTCATATGGACAGTACATCATATGAGAAGAGCCAGACACTTTTAGCAAAGTTTCTATAAAAAATCCAAAAATTCTAATCCCCCAGGCATCAAACATTAAGAAGTAGGGAGAGAGAGAAGAAAGTGCACTCTTGCAAAAAAATGTATGTGCCTTATTTTAGTTACAGATTCCAGATGCTGTCTGAGTAAAGACAAACTCAAAGTTTAGGCCATAGGGCTTTGCAAAGCAGGAAGCAGACCAGACCAGTGCTGAAATATTGATTTAAAATATTTGAATCTTCCATACACAAGTAAAATCACTGCAGGTTTTTAGTATTAATTTCAACTTCATTTTAATATTAGGACAGACTCTGTGTCAGTGTGGTACTCTGCTGCACACAGAAGTTGTATCGGGGCAGCAGTGAAGTGTAATGGGTTGCAGGTTTGATTCCCGGGCAGGGCACTGCTATTGTTCCCTTGAGCTGAGCTGTCAAGGTCCCTCACCTGAACTTCTGCAGTAAATATGCATGTACAAATGGATAGTGCATAAAAATGTAAGGTGTGGAGAATGTGCCTACTATATACCTTCAATGTAAAAATGTAAGATCTAAAATACACACATACAGTACACACACATGCATATGTGACTACGGTCTGATGGCAGCATCTCTGAATGCACCCAGCTGTGTGATACCCAGTGAGGGAAGTGTGTAAGGGAGACTGGGCTCTGAGGGAAGGGTGTGGGGGAGACTGGGCTCTGGGGGAAGGGTGTAGGGTGGACTGGGCTCTGAGGGAAGGGTGTAGGGTGGACTGGGCGCTGGGGGAAGGGTGTAGGGTGGACTGGGCTCTGGGGGAAGGGTGTAGGGTGGTCTGGGCGCTGGGGGAAGGGTGTAGGGTGGTCTGGGCTCTGGGGGAAGGGTGTAGGGTGGACTGGGCTCTGAGGGAAGGGTGTGGGGGAGACTGG
>JAFBMS010000463.1:121502-142195 GCA_019788955.1 Albula glossodonta | reverse complement strand
CGGAGTGCGTGACCCCGCGGTCTAAAGGGGGGGAGTTAGGAGCCAGGCCCTTCAGTCTCGGCTCGTGAATGCCTGCACTTACTGACTCCCATCTGGTCTGTGTGAAGTACAAATTATTAGCACTGAACGGGATGTTTTTGGGCCAAGAATGTCTCTCCCTCTCTCTCTCTGTCTCCTTCTCCCTCACTGTTGCTCTTTAATGTTTTTATACCATGCTATGATCTGCGTTATTGGGGTGGCAGATGAGAAAGGGAATGTGTTTTATTTTGTCCTCGTTAATTTCGTTGTTTGATCATTTTAACCCCATCAAAGCTGTTTTCACTCGCAAATCAACTTCCTTTTTTCATTCCTAGGTCTGCCCTGACCAGAGACAGACAGGAAGTTGAATTTGTATATTGATTCTTCTCAAACGTTTCCCTCCCAGACTCATCAAGCTCAAAGTGCCTTATTTAGAACAGAGACACCCTAAAACCAGGCAGTCTAAACCAAAACCCGCCACAGGCCTCCTGTACCCCAAAAATGGCTTTGCTGGAGCCCAGAAAGTACCGACACTGCCGGAAATCCAACAGCTCAGGAATTTTTGTCGTATTTATTGACTGTGATTAATTGAGGTCATATTACTCTGCAGAATGTAGCCTTTTTGTTTTTAGTCCAGCATTAAAACATTAAATGTAGCCAATCAGATAACAGTGGGCTGGAATTCAATCAAATGCACCTAATCTCTTTAAGGGCATAAGCTATTCAAACAAAACAGACTCTAGTCTTTTTAAAGGCGTACTGTTCTATTCTGAAGTGAAAACTACTCATTCCAAAGGGAAAGCTTGCTTGTCTCCGATAAAATACAATATACTCAATCTAAAGTCTGTTTTGATTGAATTGCATATGCACCTAAGGAGAGTAAGTGTGTTTATTTCAATCTAGCTCATGGTCTTAACTCAAGGCCTTGATTGGTTGGATCATGTCTTTCATGGCTTTGCAGCCCCTCTGGATAGCCCTGCAGTAGATTAACTCATAGCCGTGATGCTTTGAGGGACCCTAATCTCTATCCCTGTCCCCTGCAGGATGATAAGGACCTGGTCCATGAGTTTGTGGTGGCGGAGGGCCTGACATGCTTGATAAAGGTGGGAGCGGAGGCCGACCAGAACTACCAGAACTACATCCTCAGAGGTAAGACTCGCTCCCTTGGCTCACCTCTGCTTGCCCTCACACATAGATCACTCTGTATCCAAGACTCGGGAACTTGGCATCGATTTCTGTTTATGAGCGTGCTCACAACACAGCTGTGACTCTATATAACTAGCCCATGAGGGCATTAACAGTGTAGCTGATCAGTAATGCCTTCCGGAATGTTTGTAGAACACAATTACCTTTGTCTGGCTGCTGATAGGTCATGAGTAATGGACAATCTGATTGGGTGTTAAGCGTGTGGCAAACGTTAGGCCTCCCCGTTGTTCAGCAGGCCCCTCGTATTGTTTACTTCAGTGCAGGGGCAGAATACCTATGCGCTGATCCGTTAAGTTAGTGATGGATTCCTGTCCTGCAAGGTAAAAGTTGCCAGGTTACACAACAGAAGCTGCACAGTGCTGGGCAATGGCACACAAGAAAAAACAGACAACAGGATGATGGACACCACTGAACGGCCTGGAATTTGTTTTTTCCCTGCCCGCTGACAGTCTTTAACTTCGTTGGCTGTATGTGACGCAGATAAATAGCTTAGGAAAGTACAGAACGGTTTTCACTTTGATAATTATATGTTCTCTCGTCATCCTCTGAGCTGTGATCAAGTTTGCCATAAAAAGATAACAATGTGCAGTTGTACATATTTTGCAACCTACACTATAGTAAAAACTGTTATTTGTGACAAAGTTAAAACATATTTAGATAGGTGTTTTCATGTGAAAAAGTTTTCCATGCTTTTCCTACAGGAACATGCCATCTTGCGGGTGTTATTTTAATGAGTCTGTCATCCATTAGGCCACCTATAGCCCAGGGTAGCCTTGCTTGCTTTATCTGCTGCATCTATTTCATGTCCATGTGTTAAATTAGTCCTGAAAGCATTATCTTCCTGTAAAATCAGCAGCAGGGCTCATAAACATTTCCTGTCTCACAACTGCACATGCTCAGCTGGGTGACAAAAATTACACAGATACACACACACACACACACACACTGGCAGACACACAGGCAAACACGCACAGAAGACATACTCGAAAGTAGGCGTCACTGAAGTGTCTAATGTGGGAACGTTCGGTCAGTTTAGCGGCTAATTTTTTATGTGTCCCTTGCCCCCCCTTCTCTGGCTTCCAGAGTCAAAGTTCACACATATAAAAAGGCAATAGAGAACCACTCTGCTCCAGGCTCCATCACAGCCCAAAGTACATGGCCAATCAGAAACCTCCAGCCCCAGGTTCACTACCATTTCACGACCTGCTGGGAGAAGCCGGGTCACGCTCGCTTAACCGGCTGCTAAAATCTCCACCAGGATGTCGCAGATCGTAAAAAACCAATTCCTCCCTCTCTTTCCCTCTTTCGCTCTTTCTCTCACATTCACCCCGTCCTCCCAACATAAAGGCGGTTTTGTTACTTCATTTGTGATTAAAAACAAGAAAAACAAAGTTGGACCTTTTATGACGACATCCTTTTTAGTTTTATTGGTCAAGTTCGGAGGTGTCATAAAACGTATTTTTAAGTCTGAATGCGTCCAAAACTGAAATTAGTTTTGAGTTCCACGGCCATTCTCTTTAACACATATTTTCTTTTCTTTTTCATATGCTTGTTTATATCAGGGTCACATCTTGAATTAAAAAATGGCAGCCAAGATTTTCTTTGGTTAAAGGATACTTCAAGGCCCAGATTACAAAAAATATTAAGCAGTCTAAATATCTTCCTAACTTTATTTTTCCATTTGGAATTCATTTGTGTCTGTGCACATACAACATATAATAAGGCCAACGACCAGTATCATTGGACAGAGAGGTAAAATGCAAGATAAGTGCAGTATTTAAAAAAGTACAGTATTCAGTCCTGGGATCTCGTGCTATGACTAAGTTTTAAAATCTGTGGTGACACATGAATTGCAACAGTATTAGCTACAAAAACCCCCCATTTGCTTAGTAACTTAAGGAGGAGGATGTCTATCTGAAGTATCTAGACGGAGGAGCATTCATCACTGAATGTGTTTTAGGAGGAAGTCTGAAAACTGAATACTTTCTCTGACGCCAGTTTTCAGTCCTGAATCATTGTACAGAGTTTTAAAACTTAAACTGATGTATGCCAAGAAAAATATGTTGATGAGCCAAGTTAGCCTTTTAATTAACTGAAATGAGTTTTCACTGAACATGTAGGGAGGTCTGCTTGATGTTTTTCATTGTAGTGCCCCCTACAGGACAAGAGAGATCAGCTTGCTGGGCTACGGCCCCGTCCCCATTTCATTTTTGTGTAAACGTCCACGCTCAGACAATCCCCAGTGTGATTATGACCTCTGACCCCAGGCGCTGGCTCTGAACTTCAAAATGTTAAGGCACAGTCACCCAGCAAGACAGATAAATCACTTCCCTCTACACACACACACACACACACACTCACACAAGCCAATAACACGAGGGGCCGAGGAAACTGAGGAAAAATTCCCATAAACAAGAACTGGCTGTCACCGGAGTAGCTGATTAATGACATCACATAATGGCTAATTGTCTCATTCTTTTTTTTCCTTTTAATAAATCAAGGGGATTTTTCTTTCCTCATTTTTTCCATAGCTTTGTTATGCCTTGGAAACATTTGCAGGTCAACCTTCTGTTTACTTCTTCCTCTGAAGTCCACAATTATTTATTTGTTCATTAATTTATTCCGCTGAACCCCACCCACCCTCGTCTCTTCCCCAGAGCTGCCGCTTCCAAGGGCTTGCCCCGTTGCCATGGAAACAGGTGCACCGTTGCTATCCTGAATGCCCCTTTAACCTGGTTAACTCTTGGCCTACTTTCGCATTGGGCCAGCTGTGAAAATTTAGGACACGGATCCTTTTTCTTTATTTTGCTGACACATGTGAACCCTGTGCACGTACACTCACACACACACACACACACACACACATATAGAGACATACACATACACTCACACACACATGCAGACACATATACACAGCACAGAGGGACACAGGGCACTATTTGGTGCGCGGGTCAGGGAATCCGTGTTTACATTCGAAGCGCTTGATTTAACTCTGATCACCTCGGAAACGGGATTCAGTTGAAGAGTTTCCTCAATGGGGAGAAAACCGGGGGCCCCAAGATCTCACCCCACTGCGCGCAGCCAAGCCAAACAATGGAAAGAGCATTTCCAAACATAAATCATTGTTTTAATACTCAGCATTGCTTATCCCCACCCTATGGGCTTTTCTCCCATACGCTCACATCAAAGGTCCTCTCCAAGCTCCACGCCAAACGCAGTGCAGGGTTAGACCAGGAATCTATCTGCCTCCAGTACAGCTGCCTGGACCGTGTTGAAGTCCTCTGCAGAAAGAGCTGGCGTTTCACAGTGTCAAATTTTAAAAAAATTGTCATATCATGTAACTGTAAGATCTTTTTTCTTTTTTCTCTGCTGTCCAGTTTGATAGGGGCTTGGTAATGGTTCTGGGTTTATGTGTACATTGAGTTTCTCTGTGTCTACCTCCCTCAAAGTTTTTAATTTCCCCCTGCTCTATGTCTCTCTTTCCAGCCCCTCTCTTATTTTTCTCCCATCTTACTCTCTCTCATCTTATTCTCTCTTCTCCACATCTGTCCATACAAGCACACTGTGGCCCAATTTTGGTCATATTTTCCAGTCTGTATGTGTGTGTCTGTGGGTGTGCGTGCATGTGTGAATTTCTGTGTGGTGTGTGTGCGTGTGTGTGTGTCTTTATATGTGGCTGTATGTGTTAGTGTGTGTGTGTACATTTGTGTGTGTGTGTTTGTATATGTAGCTGTATGTGTGTATGCTTGTGTAAGTGTGAGTGTGTGTGTGCATTTGCGTGTGTGTGTGTGTGTGTGTGTGTGTGTGTGTGTGTGTGTATGTGTGTGTGTGTGTGTGTGTTTGTGTGTATGTGTGTGTGTGTGTGTGTGTGTGTGTGTGTTTGTATATGTGGCTGTATGTGTGTATGCTTGTGTAAGTGTGAGTGTGTGTGTGTGTGTGTCTGTGTGTGTGTGTGTGTGTGTGTGGGTGTGTGTGTGTGTGTGTGTGTGTGTGTCTGTGTGTGTGTGTGTGTGTCTGTATATGTGGCTGTATGTGTGTATGCTTGTGTAAGTGTGTGTGTGTGTGTGTGTCTGTGTGTGTGTGTGTGTGTGTGTGGCTGTGTGTGTGTGTGTGTGTGTTTCTGTGTGTGTGTGTGTGTGTGTGTCTGTATATGTGGCTGTATGTGTGTATGCTTGTGTAAGTGTGTTGGTGTGTGTGTGTGTGTGTGTGTGTGGCTGTGTGTGTGTGTGTGTGTGTGTGTGTGTGTGTGTCTGTGTGTGTGTGTGTGTGTGTGTGGCTGTGTGTGTGTGTGTGTGTGTGTGTGCTTTTTGTGTGTATGTGTATTTTTGTGTGTGTCTCCTGACTCATGAGTTGCCTGCATTCCCCCCTCTCTGGGGATGGGCTTCTTCCCCTCATTACTCACTGTGAGTGTGCCTGTGCTCACCATCACTGGGGTTCCATCAGGAGACCCCCCTGTGCCAGCCCCAGATACACAGCACAGCAGGGGTCAAAAAGGTGGTCAAACCTACAGGTACAACAGCTTCAGGACAGAGGGGCTCTAATATGCAATCAGATCAATTACTGCAGTTTTTTAAATTCACTTATGTGTGAATACCGAAGCTAACAGCAAACAGCTGACGTTATTTTACGGAATCAATTCAAAGACTAATGTACCCCTCATTTGGTCCGTAACTTTACAAACAGGGTAGCTACATAACATCCCTTTCACATGCAGAAACGTGGGAAAACATTTTTGCAGCAAGTCAGACAATAGACTTTTATGGCGAAAACATTCACACTTTAATTCACTTGTCCGTTTTTGGACCTGCACTATTTTGTAACACTATTTGCAATGAACAGCATGTGATATATAGCTGGATAACATCACGATGAGTAGATGAATCAGTATTCATGAGTAGCCTTCGAGGGACAGGTCACAGGTTTCTGGCTGAGACATTTCCATGGCACACCATAGACACAGATGTCTTTTGTAGGCACAAGAGTAGCAGATAGCCTTTTTTGTACGTGACCTTTTCTGACCTAGTTCAGCGTTTAAGAGTAAGCAGGTGCTGGATTCTGTCACCAGGGAAGCTGTTAAGTAAACGTCTGCCTTAATCACCTTTCTCTAGGAACATGAGGAAGAGCTGAATGACGGACAGGGTGAGCTTGAGGGCTGCAGGTTAAAATCCTGAGTACTATACCTTCCATTGTGCACTTGAGTATGGTGCTGTAGCTATCGCGGAGACTCTGCTATATGTGTTGAGGTTAATGTGAAAAATGTGAGATATCTAGGGTCCCCAGGCGGGTGCGGCTTTGAATCTCTATGACAGGGCACCGTTACTGGCTGTGGCCAGAGGTCCGAATTAGCAAGGCAACAGTTGGCTCAGCCTTGCTGGGGAAAAAGTATGGTGAAGGTGGTTAAAATCAGTCTTTGATCAGAGTTTGATTAGGTCCCACTCTCCACTCCTCTTGCTAATGCAGTCATACTGCTATCAGTGTTAACGCAGCAAGGAGTCCACATGATTCTGGGGACCACAGCTTTTATATAGTATTCTTATTAATGGCAGTAGCTGGGGTGTCCTTTTTAATGAAGATACACAAAGCACATCCATAGTAGCTACATTTGTCCTTTTTAATGAAGATACACAAAGCACATCCGTAGTAGCTACATTAGCACAAAATAACACATTTATGAAGCATTTTAAAGGCATTTGTAGCAATTAATGACCAGTTATATAGTACATGCAC
Organism: Albula glossodonta; assembly: GCA_019788955.1. Classification (NCBI taxonomy): domain Eukaryota; kingdom Metazoa; phylum Chordata; class Actinopteri; order Albuliformes; family Albulidae; genus Albula; species Albula glossodonta. Next base: position 135,244 of record JAFBMS010000463.1, on the reverse strand, counting down.
ATACATCATGTATATATAAAGTGCTGAATAATTTAGAGGGAAAATTCATTATCATGAAGTGTTTAATGCAGTGTGTGGCCAAGACCTACTGTCTGTCTGTGTCTCTGTTTCTCCTCCTCACTCTCAGCTCAGTTCAATTTAAAATGCTTTATTGGTCTGATAGTATCGTACTGTGTCTTCTGTCATAACTTCAAAGGTAAATACTTATAGGGTAAACTTATAGCCATGATTTTGATACAAGAATTTGTGATAAAAATACATTTGATACAACAGCAACAGCCATGTCTGACTCAATGAAACTGGTGTTACTAATAATTGTCTTTCAGGCGTGAATAATTGTTTATCAAAACACACTCAGCTGTCCACATTTCCCAAGAGGATTTTAAAAATTCAAATTTTTTAAATTTCTGGTATTGATTAAGGAAGTATGTTTTTTAAAATATCCTCTCTCGCTGTCTCTTCTCTTTCTCTGTCTCTCTCTGTGACTCTGTTTTTCTGTCTTTCTCCCTCCTGTCCTGAGAGTAGCCATGCTACTGACCTGAGAAGCCCTGGTTTGAATTACACGCTTGTTGCAGTTCAGCTATAAGAGCTATAAGTTAAACCACCTTGACTTCCTTGCTGTGGCCCAGCCATGGGGGCCCAGAGCAGGGACCTGACCGGAGCCCAGATGTGCGTGTCAGACCCTGGTCCCACACTGTCTGAGTGTACCACAGCTTTCCACAGCAATGTGCTGCCATTACACCCGCACATTGTAAATATACTAGCTGGTTATCAAGGTAATGTTATTGGGATGAAGACAGCAATGTATTTCAGTACAGAATTTCAGTACAGTCATGCTGCATGATAAATCAGGAATTTGTAAATATACATTCTGTGCTTTGAAGATACCATTGTGTATCTATACAGTGGCCTTTCCAACCACACTATGTCAGTTTATTTTATGTGAGTCGTAACAGATCAGGCACCTACTCATTTTCGAAGAAACCAAGGCTTTGATAAATATTGTTATAGTTTTCATTTTTTATTTGGCCCATAAAAATGATAATTTCCTCCTGTTTCTCTTTATTAATTAAAGATAAGGATGAATAGGTTTGCATATTATTTATCATTTTTCTGTCTGAAACTCAAATCAGAAATTGAAGTCATGACATTTAGTTATTTTACTGGCAGCAGTAAAAAAAATATGATAAAGACTAATATATGATGTAGGTTATATAGATGAATGGAGTCTCCTTCATGTACTGTAAAACTGATTCATGAGTGCTTGTAAGTAAAGTGATATAGCATACCTGCTAAACAGTTAAAGAAGTACCGTTTGATACATAAATACGCTGAATTATGCTCAGACGTTCATGAAAACTGTTCGCAGGCTTTAACTTTTCCGTTTAAAAGCTGCAGCCCTCCATCCCCCCCCGCAACACACACAGTGAATGCAAATTTCCACTGTTCAAGTAGGAGGCCGGGCGCTAAAGCGCTATTGCCTCACCGTGTTGCTGGCGGTGCTGCTCGGAAACACTGCGTATTGTGCTGTCTGGCGCTGTTATAGGCCGTCTGTCTGTCCTAGAGGGGGGGACCCCACCGGGCCCCGTTTACTGAATAAACATTTCCATCTCGTCTGACCGGGCTGCTGCCTGTGTGCATGGTTTATTGTGTGTTTGTGTGCATGTGTGCGTGCGTATGCGTGTATATCTGCATTCGTAAGTTCCTGTGTGCATGTTTGCATGTGTTTGTGCATACATACATCCTTCCACATGTGTGTGCATGCATGCACACATCCCTGTATGTGTGTGTATGTGTGTGTGTGTGCAAATCCAGACTTTTGTGCCATCTGCAGCCAGGAGTCCAAAGACGTTTGCAGCAGTAACATCACCCACGTAGAGGGGGCTTCCCCTTTTTCGGAGTCAATAGAGGCTCTTACGATGCGATCTCTGTATTAACTGCTTTAACTGCTTTAGCTGCGCAGTCTTGCGCAGTCTTGAGCAGTCACTCACCCCACAGCAAAGTGGAGCATATTTTGGCTTGTGCTAGTCTTCCTCCCACACTGACAAAGGATGTTGCCTTGCTAAGACAAGCCTAAGTTCTCAATAGGGTATCCCAGGAATCGTCCCACAATGCACTGGGGCACACGTGACATGTGGAAACAGAAAAGTATGCCATGCGACCCCCCCCCCCCCCCCCCCCACCTAGTCTTCCCTAAAAGATGGGGTTTTCCTCATGCTCTCATCTCCTTTGGCCCGCCCTCGCGTCCAAGTTTGGGGTGAACCTCTGAGCTTGGCTCCACTGCTTCCCCCAAATTTGAAACTGGGTTTATAATGAGATCCCCTGGGATAGCTCTCACATACTTTCCACCCTGTCTCGTGCAGCACTACACCGGCCTCCTGGCTCCTGTGCGAAGCCCTGCGCTGGAAAACCCAGATTTCTCCCATGCTTTTAGGCCTATTCGTCTTAGTTGTCATCGCGGGTAGGTTATGACAGGGAACTCCTGGCAGGAGAAACCACTCTCGGTATCCGATCGGATCTCCCTTTGATCACAGCCACTGCTAACAATAAATAATGTAACTGGGTGAGCTGCGAGATATTTGAGTTGATGATCAAACCTGGAAAGATTGGGGCCGCCTCCGCCACTCGAGACTTAAGTAATGCGGCTCTAACGTGATTAAAACAGGGTCCTGTCACCTATCTGATGTCATGCGTCCCTCTTTGATGATGTCATTGAGATCGCCTTCTATTTAATCTCCTGTGAAATATGTGGAGCGTTTCGTGTTTTTGCCCTCCGCGTCAGGCGAAAGTTACCCTCCGGGTTTGTTTGCAGTGTGACTGGCTACATTTTTGTGGCGGCGAGGGAGGTAAAGTTCCACTGGTAAGGGTAAAGCAGCTGGGTCCCACCCTGAAAATGACTGTATGGACTAATTTCGGCCCAAAGTCCAGATAGTTATGCGTTTCCAATGGTGCTCAGGCCTTACAAAATGTGTCCCTCAAAAGCCCGTTCCGGCCAAAACTCCTTCCTAATTTTACTCATCATTCGTAAGCAGAGCAGCGACATTGGAGTTCACAGAATGTATAGCACAGCAGATAAGGAATTGTTTTAGGAGGAAGTCAGAAAATGGACTTTTATGGCCAAAGTTACTCATTCTTTCAGTGACATTTTGAAGCTTGGTAGGTTGTGCGACGCCATTTTCAAACCACAGGATGTGATGTAGACGGTTGTGATGGTTTCAAGCCCTCAGGATGAGTCAAGTGGGTTTGTGATTTATGTTTTCTTAACACGAAGGAGAAAACAAATCACACAGGTTTTGATCTGTGAAGCTGTGTCATTTGTCTAAAATGGCCATCATTTTATTGTGGTAGGAAAATTCTCCTCATTAACAAAGGGCATTCTACCGAAGTGATGTCATTTTTAATGTTATTGTTCCTACCATCAATGCAGACAGAATGACTGCATTTCCCATAATGCTTTGTTGTCAGGAGATAAATGATCACATATTTGAAGAATGCTGTATTTGTCCAAACTCATATAATTTGTCTTTTAACTGTCCACAAAATTGTCCATTTAGCCTACAGAATAACACTATTATCAGTTTTATTAGCATCAAAATAGCAGTGTTAGCAATTATTCAATGATTCCATGCAGCTGATTTTGTGACTGAATTTATTATGCTGTTTCTCTGGGGGCTGCTGCTTTGCTTTCAGCCCTAACGCGGCACAAGTTTGTGAAAAATGGATAAAAGATTTGCTGAAGCATGGAGACCGCATGCAATGAAGTAGCTTGGATATCCAAACCCAGAAAGAGTGCCCGGAGAGCGGTGCAAGCCATACATTCAGAGGGGGAACCGTGAGAGCCCTGAAATTGAATACTAAACACTGGGTCTGTCAGGCCCTCGGAATGCTTTAACATGCATCCTGAGGTTTGTTTGCTCCTGCAGTGATGGACGTTTGGGGGTTCTCTGGGTCTGTATACATTCCTTCCTCCTTCCCTCCACCCGCCCTTTCTCCCCACTTTGAGAAGTCGGGTCCTCACCCATTCATCCTGAAAAAAAAAAAAAAAAACTCCAGCCAGGCCTCATCTGAGCCAAATTCATGTCCCCCTGGCCTGACCTACATTCTGCTAGCCTTTTGGTTTTGCCGAACAGTCTCATGGAACAACCCCCCCCCCCCCCCCCCCCCCTTTTCTCCTTTCTCCTCTCTCTTTTCCCCTCCCCCTCATCCCCCTTTCTTTCTCTCTCTGTCTCCCTCACCCCTTCCCTTTCCTTTCTCTGGCATCACCCAGGGCTACTTTAGCTCTTTTATTTGTTTTTTTTTTTGTTTGGTTTTGTTTTTTTTGTTTTTTTTTTCTAAACACAGGTTTTAATGATGAACATACAAAATTAATTTATGAAAACAAACAAAATGATGTCACTGCCTTCTCATATATGAGTTGTCATTTGTACTCATCTATCATTAAAGGGCTTGATTGTTCACATTAATTATTTACCAATGTCATCTCCGTGCCAGAGGGTCTTTAGACTTGTAATTTGCAACCTCTGTGCCGGAGTGATGCGGTTTCTCATTGTCGTTTCCATTAATGGAGAACCTTCCAATTTGACCTTGCACATAGCAACTTATCCAGCCAATTTGACCTTGAACATAGCAACTTATCCAGCCTTTCCTTTGGGACACACACTTGTGGTTGACTTCCATTTTTTGCATGTTTTTTTTGAGGAACATGTTAGCTTTTCAGTTGCTTATGTTAGGCCCTTTAGAAGAAAAAAAAAAATAAAACATGCGCTCAATACGTGTTCTACTGACCCTGTCGCTCTTAAAAGGCTTGACCTGCGAAACGTGTGAAAATGACATGCGTCAAAACTAGGTCTCTCGCATGTGTGTCACAAAAAAAAAGTGCATATCAGAAACACATGGTCCCACGGAAAGAACGTCTGTCAGCCATTTCCTCAAAGGAGATTAAGAACATAAATGGCCCAATAACTTCTCATAATAATCCGGCGGGCTTTAGGAGGGCGTGGTCTGACCTGGGCATATCCAGAGGGGGTGTTCTTTTCTCCCCTAATCGTCTGATAAAACAAGAGGACCCTTTCAAGCACGGGCAAAAACATCCACCCAAAGTTCAGTGCTTTTCGGGGCTTGTGATTGACACAACCTCAGAATTAGAACGATGTACTGCACACTATCTCCCCCATGTTTCCCTCCCTCCCTCCCTCCCTCCCTCCCTCCTCGTCCTTCTTTTTTCTTGCTTTTCTTAAACAATTCAAGAAATGGGACACATGTAAATGCACTTCCCCTCTGCAGTGGGAATGTGTTACGCTGTTCCCAGTGCTCAGTGACTTATGTACTGTTTAGTCTCAGATATTTGGCTAAATTCAATCAAATGCACTTAGGCTCTTAATGGGCACATGGAATTCAGTCAAAACAAACCAGTCAAAACTTCAGAAATGTTTGCATGTCTCAGATAAAATAGAACACACTCAGAGAAAATGATGTTGTAAACATCATTACAACATGATTGAACTGCATGTGCCCTTGAGGATATAAAGTGTATCATTGGACTGAATCAAGCCTGTTGCCTTGGCCATTATGGGCCCAGCTTTGTCTTCAGTGTGCTATTCCAAAGTCACACTGTTAATTATGCATGTGTCAGTTTCCTGCTGTGATGAGAATCACATTTGCACATGTGAATGTGTGTATGCCTGTATGTGTGTGTGTATGTGTGTATGCCTGTATGTGTGTGTGTGTGTGTGTGTGTGTGTGTGTGGCATCTCTCATCAAACAGCAGGGCAGGGAAAACATCGGGTGGTGAGAGAGGGATGGGAACAGACATAGGAAGCAAATTAGAGAAAAAGGAAAACAAAAGGAGTTTTAAATATTTAACAAAGAGAAAGGGAACCCCCTGGCTGTCACAGCTGAGCACGTTAGCCGCCCGCTATACGGCAGATGACGAATGGCTGCAGTTACCCTTGACTGTGTATGATTTCAGCATATGGCAGGCCGAAGCGTACCCCTCTACCGTTCTCCGAAGCACAGTTACAATTTACTGCAGCTCAGCTTACAGCTTTTTTTTTTACAAGGCTGCAAAGTGTCATGCAATTACCATCCTCCAATGGCCTGTTTGTGAGGAAGGAGTGAGAGCACAAAATAGTGCACAGAAAAAAAAAAAGCACACCGCCTTCTCCCTGTGTTTTTCTTTTTCTCTTCTTTTTTTTTCTCCTTCTAAGATGTGTTCCATTTCCATTGCATTATATTTTCCAGTCAGACGCCGACACAGGCCGTCCAGTCATCTGTCAGTTCCTTCTGAAAAAGCAAACAAGTTCCCTTCCTCCAGCGATTCCAGCCCGCTGCCCAGCGCCATATTTCTTATCTCCCTTATCGTGCGGCGCTAACGTTATGTCTGTCTCCTCCACTTCAGCTGTGAGGGACCTGGCTCGTAGGTCGGGAACACAGTCCAAACACGTTCCCCTTTCATTTCTTGGTAAATTCGTGACCCGGGGAACGGGACCTCTTGTCACACCTCTGGGGTGTCAACCAATACGAGTCCCTTTTCAAAGAAACGATAAAGTGTTCTCAAACCATGGATGCCCCCCCTCCCCAACCCCTCCCCCCCACCAGCCCCCCCAGCCCCAACAGCCTTCTTCTCCCAAGCCAATGTGGCTGTCTCATTACTCTTGACTTGAGCCCGGCCACAACAGCTCTGCTGGAAATAAACAAGCCTGATTGGCCGCATGCCTGCGCCGCAGAAAAGAGGTGACGGACGAGCGGAGTGAGGAGCAGAGAAGGCCGCGGACGTTCGCGCCTGCAGATTTACGGCGTGTTGTTTTGGGGAGGATAGGAGTGGTCTCCCCCTTCCTGCCCCCGCTGTAATTGTCTCAGTGATTAGCGCCGAGGCCGCTGATTAACTAATTAGACGCCCGCGGTTAATTTACAAGGGCCCGAGTGGAGCGCGCTCAGGGCACAGGCTCGCGCTGAATTAAGGGTTTAATTCATCCTGAGATATAAATCTGTCTCGTCAGAGGAGGGAGAGGGTAAATCAAGAACAGATTAGTGGAGGAAGACGATGAGGAAGACTAAGGCCAAGACAAAGGCCCAATCGAATGCACTTCAAGGGAATATAAATTTCAGTATAATCAAAATGGACTTTAGTCTTTTTAAGGGCATGTCCTATTCTATTTCAAAGTGGAAAGACCGCATTCCAAAGGACATGTTTGCTTGTCTCCAACAAAATATAAAACACTCACAGAAACTTATATCGTAATGTAAAGTCTGTTCCGGGTGAATTGTATATGTCCTCAAAGAGGCTACGTTTGTTTGATTGGGGCCTGTCCTAAGACAAGGATTGGGGGCGGTGGAAAGACGGGGAAGGTGCTGTTTTTCGGTATTGCCGAAAGAGGGCCGCATTTTTCTGCAACGTCTCTATCAGAGCCGCTGAACACCACAAGGGCTGCAGCCTCGTAGCCCCATAAAAAAATGTTCAAACGCGAGGCACGGCACCAACAGTGTAGGATTTTTATGGCACCTCTCTTCATGGACAGCTTAGAGAGATCTCCCGCCCTGCAGTAAGCGGCCCAGCTCCACTGCCTCTCCCGTCTTTACGTCTCTTTCATATTTTCCCGGTGCGTTTCACAGCGCCGAACGCAGAGGAGGCCCTAATGCAGACCAGAGCCAGATAAGAGCCTGTAAGTTGTATTGTAAAGGATAGAAGTTTGGCTCCAGCCCCAAACCCTTCTAAAATAAATGTAGCACGCTGACAGACTGATTCAAAGCTTGGCTGACCCACTTTCGCAAAGATTTTCGGTACATGTGAAACAGGGGAGGGTATGGGACGGTATGGGCAGAGAACCCCACCCCCCCCCCCCCCCCCCCCCTGCCCTCCTACCCCCCTGTCAGTTATCAGAGCCATCAAACTCATACACATGCGCACACATGCACATGTACAAGTATTCACCTTCACATAGACATACACATAAACACACACACACACACACACAGACATGTTCACACATTCATCTTCAGACACACACACGTGTTCACATATTCATCTTCTCGCACACACAAACACACACACACACACCCACAGACATCCACACTCACCTTCACCGACGCTGACACATGTTCACACACACATAGATACATATTCTCACACACACTCACACACTGTGTATACTCTGACATGTAAAGATAAACACACATGCACATAAAGTCATAGACACTCTGTGCAATGCGCACACGTACACACACACACACACACATTCCTGCCTATGTTTTTGTTGCCATTCCTGCACTGGAAGGCTTCTCACCTCGTTGGCCACGGAAAGACACTTACCGTACATTCCTTCTGGATTACTGTGTAATCGCTGTGGTTTGCCTCTGAAGGCGGAGGGCTTTGAAACGCGATTCCCAGAGCTGAGCTGCTGGACTCCACCTCAGGTTCGCTTTTTTTTTATAAGTGCTTCAGAGCCATGTGCTGCAGGGGCTACCCTGGGCACCACACAGCCTCTCAACAGGCAACTTTGTCTGAATACTGCCATACAATCACTGACCACTACCCTTGTCACACACATAAACATGCAAATGAATACTTTGGGCTAAATTCAATCAAACAAGCTTAGTCTCTTTTAAGTCTCCTATCCAATTCAATCAAAACAGATATATATAGACAGTAGCCTCCAAGCCTATATAACCTAACAGATATAAGATATTGCTTTATCCAGGGGAGGACCTGATTCAGCTGTATGATAGAGGCCCACTAGTCCTGGGACACATATAAGCATGCACACACACATGCACACACACACACTCACATGCATGCACACACTGACACATGCACACAAACACATACACACACACATACATACACACACGCACACTCACATACACACGCACACACACACACACACACACACATGCATGCACACACTAACACATGCACACATACACACACAAACATACATACACACAGACACACATACACACACACATGCACGCACACACACACATACACACACACACACAAGTCCAATGTCACAGTGACGGAGATGATGTAATTGGTGAGATAGAGGAAAGAGAACATGTACGTGATTGGCAGGGAGATAGACGGACAGATTGAAAAACCACAACTGTCTTTCCGTGTAGTCCATAAAGGAAATCCTCCACTTCATATTTCCAGACTAAAACAGAGCTTCAAATTCTTAGACATTCGTGAGGTTAGCAGCCCTAGTGTGGGTGTACTCAAGGACATGAAGGAATGGAAGGACAGAGAGATGTTAAAAACTGATAAATAAAACAGGCAAAATAAGACAGACAGTCAGGCAGACGGATAGATAGTGGGATTTCACAATGACACACATGCCAAAGGTGACATTGAAAGGAGTCAAACTTCTCCTTCTTGGAGCAGAGGTATCCTCCTCTGCTTGAGAGAAACTTCTCCTCCGTTACAGTTGTGCCTTTGAGACTGAATCGCAGAGATTGTATCTTACAGCACTTTGAGTTTATGGTTTGAGAACAGTAATGTGTTCACCAGAAGGACTTCTCTCCACATCTCACATGCTCTTCTTATTATCTCTGACTTAGTGATGAAAATTCACTGAAGCGTTAAGAACAGAAGACTGATCCAGGACCTCGCAGCTTAGCTCACCATCCTTTTTTTTTTTTTTTTGCCATATGTAATAAATGGATTAACTCACATTTTTCACGGTGTGTATCTGAGATCGTGTGTATTAAAGCCATGTATTACGTTGCGTGCAAAAGTTTTGAAATGCAGTGAGAATATGGCTGGTGCCTCCTCATGACCCTGTGCAGAGCTTAACTACTGTGCGATATCGTGCACACGTGTGGCTGCGGGCCGTAGGTGTAGATTCCTGGCCCATTACCACAGTACCCCTGAGAAGGGCTCTTAACCTTATGGCTGTATCCAGCTGTATAAATGTATGACGTGTGAGTTGTGAGCTGTATAAGACTTAATGAACGAGGGGCACCTGCCAGGGAAGTATAATTATATCATCACGCATTTTATCGTCGAAGACTGTTCGCAGCGCGGAATGAGTGACAGCGAAGGTCGCGTGAGTGGGGTAAAAAAAAAAAGACGCATAGGCCCTGGGGAACGGCGCTTGCTAAGCAGATAAATTATGCTGAAATGCTAAATATGTTATTGTCTGTGATGTTATGTAACTCTTCATCTTGGCATGATAATTCGGGGCTCTGTGGTATTGTGGCTGCTCGGTTGCTGTGCTGGGGATGGGGGAGGGGGAGGGGGGACGGCGGATCTGTAATTACTCCTTGTAACGGCTCTCATTACCTCCCCGTCTCGCCCTCGCTCCACACTTCATTATATCCCGCTGTTTTTACAGAGCGAATTCCTGAGGAACCTTCTTGGGGCAGGTACGCAGGTGTTCGGCGAGGATGAAAGGGCAGGAACGGCGGGCGAGACAGCGCCCCAGCTGAAACACACGCGCGCGCGTTCGCTCCGCTGTTTGAAGCCGAAGGGGTAATGAGGCGGTGCATGGGCATGGCCGTTTCTGGAAATATTATTAACCCCAGCGAACCCTTTGCGCAAAGATACCAGTGGTGTGTCCTTAAAGGGTTTTTTTTTTGTAGTGGGCCTCAAGCTGGCCATGTTTTTCGTCCGTTCAAGATCAAGGTTTCCAGATATTCCAAAGATCAACATCTGTGTGTTTTCCCTCTCCGTAGGCTGTGAAAATCCACATGTTCTCACCTATATTAGTTTTTTTTGCACCCCTTTCTCCTGCTGTGTCTTTCATTGCTCTGCCCGAGGTGGAAGAATAGGTGACGGTAGAGGTTGAATTCAGAGCTTCTGCCTGTCATAGCGGGTGAATAACTGCACCTTGCCCACGAATAAGGAAAACGCATGAAACCTGAAGAGTACAACGAGAGATACTGCTGTGATTTATGGACATTAGGTTATGCCATTAAGCTTTTAATGGCCTCAGGGTTATTAGAAAAAACCTCTCTTTGTATGTGTCAGTGGTATGAGGGGTAAAATGTTCTTTATCTCCATGTTATTTCTAGAACATGCATAGATAAAACACACATTATTGAACTTCATACTGCTTAGCTCATACTCCTCATTCCAAAACTGTGATATCAACAAGTAGTTGCACTCTTTCGCTGTCACTGCATGTCAATTTTTCACCTGCAATTAAAATTCCTCAGCGAAGTATTCAGGCATGCCTTTTGACACTGTTACGGGCTTAGCAGATACATCTACTTTACCTCATTAGCACCAAATTATCCTTTGCTTGGCGACCGCGTTTTGCCCTGCGAGGCTCTGTGAGGGACGCTTTTGTCTCTGATGGGACTTAATCACGTTTAGATAAAACAACTGATGTGGTCGGCTTTGACATGGGCCCTCATCTGTGAGCCTGACACTGGTGACGTTTGAGCCGTGACGGGGCGAAGAGAGGAGCTCGTGGAATGCTGGCACTGACATGTTTTGAGTAATTAGCCCCTCGATTGATAAAAGAGAAAGAGCGGCCGTCTCCACGCACCGCTGCTGCACCTGGAGATCTTGGCCCGGCCGTGGCACTTTAATAATTACGCGTACCCCCATGCTTGACAAAGAGAGATAAAAGACACGCCGGCCGCGGTAGCCCCGGTCTGGCCAGGGACTCACACCAGGGGTCGTGGGGTTTGTCTCTTCGGCTATGAAAGCTGCCTCTGGACAGTTTCTACAAGGCCTGAATTGGAGATAAGAGATTGCTTCAGGTAAAAACTTAAAGTGGAGCCCACTGCAGTGCCAGGGAAAACACAGGGAGTATTTCAGGCTAAGGGAAGAGTCAGACCAGCGATGTTGGAAGGAGCTTGACCTCCATTCTTTCCTGCTACATTTATTCTTTCAGTTGGATTTATAGGGTCCTCCCATACAGTATAGCTTACATAGGTTGCCTTTTAATGCCTTGGATATCTCCTTAATCATGTGAATCATTCAAGCATACATCAGCAGTACTGTACATTAGGAGTGGCCAAACTTGGTCCTGGAAAACCACAGTGTGTGCTGGTTTTTGTTTTCACCTTAAAATCAGCTGCCATCTTGGATCACCAGAAATGCTTAGTCCGCTGAGCAGCTGTCTCGCCCACATACTGATCCCTGAGCCCAGGGTTCGAGTCCCAGCACCGGCACACACACACCGGATGGAGTTCCTACCATCTGAATAAAGAAAAAAAAGTAAAGAAATAAAATCAGCAACCATCTCGTCCCCAAGTAACCAGATCAGATGAGTTGGCCGTGTAATCAGCTGTGCTGTTTGATCAGCTTCAGTGCTGAGTGACAGCGGAAGCCTGCACCCCCTGTATCTCCCCATGATCCAGGTCACCCTCGCCCTGCTCAACCTCACATCTGAACCCATCTGGGTCACAAGAGCACTTCCGTAAACGCGAACTCCTTACATTAATTACATGAGAGACAGGGTTCAGCGACAACAGTCTCCGTTCAGGGCCCTCAAAGCGCTCCCAGCAGAGTGACGTGTCTGCAGGGGGCCGTCAGAGGCCCCTAAATCCCTCCCGTGACCCCGTCACTCAGGGTTTCCTAAGTAAACCGTGTCGGAGCCCGGGGGTGTGGGGGGGGGGCTTATGAGGTCAGAGAATTTTCAAATTTATGTAGCACGAAATCTGCCGAACCGCTCATGTTTTCCAGATAGACCATACAAAACCGGCCTGGAGAGGTCTGAGCAAGCGCCTTGCTTAGAGGGAGTAATTTCAGTTTTTTAGCCGCCCAAGATTGATATATTCCGCCCTGTCCGAAACTACGGGATAAACCCTCTCTGATCGTCCGTCACTTACCTGTCAGGGGAAGACAAACCGATTCCACACACCATCGCTCGAATGTCTTGCTTCATATTTCCGCTGTCACGTTTTTTCCTGACGACAACTGCTCATTAATTCGGGAGCGCATCCAATCAGAAACGCTGAATGATGAAGAGACCTTGCACCACCAATCTCCCGCTCTGTATGTTAGGGCTCACTCATTCATTAGCATTGAGCAAAGAGTCAGGATTTTTTAAAATATTGTTTCAGAAGCTGCTTCAAATAGCGTTTAAATGTCAGGGGAATACTTGATAAAACTCATCAAGCAAAAGGAAAGAAAACCATAGAAATTTCCAGGGGGGGCCGTTTGAGAAAAGTAGAGTTACATAGCCATTTACAGTATCCCGCAAACTCATAAGTTATTGCTCCTCAAGAGTATGGAACTATCCGGAATGCGCAAGGATACTTGTAATCGCTTGGTATGATTCATGTTAACAGCTTTTAAGACTTCAAAACTGCAGGAGCTAGTACCCCATTGGGCTGCGAAGCATTAATAACCATTACTTACACGGTTTATGTGAGTCCAAAAAAGTGGAATTATGTGTGAGAACTTGGCATGTCCCTGATATCATGACTTTAATAGAATGGGAGTTGGCAGGTAGGCAGGCTGGCAGGTTGGCAGACCAGCGTAGGCCCAGAAAAACACACACCCTTTTGAACTGCAGCTTCGCTTTGTCATCCGCCAATGAAATGTGGGGAGTATTTGAATACAACCAAAACACTGCGTGAGGTAGTAGATAATTCGATCATTAGTCAGTTGAAACTCATAGGTAAACCATAATGAGGTTATATATATATATATCTTTAATAACTCGCCTCAGCATGATTTTATTTTAGTGTTGCATCAGAAGAAAATTAATTCTTGCATCTGCAAGTTTAAAATACATTACAGGGCGGAACAGCTACAGCAATTTGTTTGTTATTTTTTACATAAGGTA
>JAFBMS010000463.1:109002-116502 GCA_019788955.1 Albula glossodonta | reverse complement strand
GCCCACCAGCACGCCCCACGAGGAGCCAGTCGCCGTGGAAGCTAGATCGATCCGTAACAAAACCACAACTGAGGGAGAGTGGAGTAGGCAAAGGGAACACCAAAGTGTGATTTAGTGTCAGCAACTGCCATCCCACATCATCACACACACACACGCTCATACACACACACACACACATACGCGCTATCATCCTCACGCTAGCAGTAATGTGCACAGCAGATGGACATGATCGGTTCCTTGCCACGAAGGGACCAGAACCACGATGGAACACGTACTGTGAGGAGACCAGAATATCCGGTTGTGGAATGTGTACCACGGACTTAACAACGTTCCTCCCCCCGCCGCTCACTTCCTCTCTGTTATTCTTTCCAGCCCTGGGACAGATTATGCTGTACGTGGATGGGATGAACGGGGTCATAGGTCACAACGAGACCATCCAGTGGCTCTACACGCTGATCGGATCCAAGGTACGTTACCAACAGCGTGCCGTTGCATCGCTATTTACCGTTATTTATCTGGCCTGGGCGGGCTTGCCGTGGCCATGGTCACATGATGTTTCACCATCCATATACGATGTGTAACATATTTACACAGCTGGATTTCCCACTGGGGTTGCCTCGGTAACCGCCACTACCCCATTTGGAAACACAATAGCACGACCAATGGACTAGTAACAGGCCCAGAGCCCCCCGCAACCACCCCTACCCTCCCCAAAGAAAAACTCCAGCCTGCATCCAGACACGTTGCTTCACACAGCAGGTCCAGGTGTTTTATTGGGTTTGACATCAGGTGGGAAACCCCAGCTTCAGAAAGCAAAATCACTGCCATAGGTTTGTTCCACCTGTGTGCCATAAGCCAGCTGATTTCGCCAGTTAGCTCCCCTACTTGGATGAAGTGTTATGCTAAGCAGAAGCTGGTTTAGCTAGTCTAGTGCATTGGTAGAACAAATACATGGCAGCACCACTACTCTCTGAAGCTGGGGTGTCCCTCTCTAGGGTATACGTCGCTTGCGGTATACATGGATGTATTTTGCCTTCCTTGAAATGGTAGTTCATACAAATTACCTCCCTGAAGTACAAGTCTCATCTTTTCCGTCCCAATACAATGCAGACAGTTCTGACAGACAAGTTCTGTTCACATGGGCAGCAAATTCACCGATGTCTAGCATTATTAGCATCAATGTCTAGAATACAGTTAGGGTAAAATGAGACTTTTATACCTTCCTGCAGGTAGCAGGCTTAGAATTTCAGACCAGATTTATAGTTTAGTAACTCAGGTATGTGTTTCTTTTGGAAGTTGAGCATGTTACAAAGATGTGCAATGTTAGCAATGCTACCCACATGTACCTAGACTCCCAATGTTGTTGATGTTAACAGTGCTAGCCGTTGGTGAACATACTGTTAATGTGAACAGCAAGTTTTTGGATGTGCATTTCACCGCATGCAAAGGGAAAAAATTAGGCCCTCATCGATTCTGGGTAAACCATCCCTTTAAGCTTCTTTCTGAATATCTGTTGTGACTAATTTGTCTTCCCGCTCCAGCTACGGGCCCCAGTTTTGTGGCAGCAGAGCTTGCAACCACAGGGTTACAGGCCTCATTCCCATCTGGGGTACTGATGTGCTTTTCCCTCAAACGGGATACCGAAACGCTCCAGCGATTATCCAGCTGTATAAATGGACAGTGTGTAAAATGAAAACTCTGTAAAAAAAAAAAAAAAGATCACCGTGGATACAGGCATCTCCCAACCAATTAGCTGTGAGGAAAACAGTGTTGTGTATTGTCATCGTGTCCAAATAACTTCCTGTAACAGTGCTGGGGTGCGGAAACGAGAGGCACGGATGGTGTAGCTGCATTAACGCCCCTGTCATTGGCAGCAGAGGGGCGGGGGTGGTGTAAGAAGGGGGAAGTATATTGAGCAGAGAGTGCAGAGAGGTGGGCCCCGATGAGAGCTTTATTATCAGAGCAGAGGCCGGACATTTCCTCAGCCTTTAACACCTCAACGTTTCTGCTCCGCCAGTTCATAATGCCCCTGTGTGTGTGTGTGTGTGTGTGTGTGTGTGTGTGTGTGTGTGTGTGTGTGCGTGTGTGTGTGTGTGTGTGTGTGTGTGTGTGTGTGTGTGTGTGCGTGTGTGTGTGTGTGTGTGTGTGTGTGTGTGTGTGTGTGTGTGTGTGTGTGTGTGTGTGTGTGTGTGTGTGTGTGTGTGCCTCCTCAGCTGGAGTCGGTTAGCCTCTGAAAGCAGACTTACATTTTTCAACACCAGCATTTCCCGTTGATTCAGGGGATTTTCCGGCCCGTTTGCCAGTGTGGGACTTCTGTCTGTCCTCTGAGGGGGAGAGCCAGGGCCCGTTAAACGAGAGACTGACAGCTCGGTGCTCTCTCTGTCACCCGTACGTGCTTGTCGTGGAGGTTTTGGTTGAAATTACGATGTTTAAGGTGATGTCTGTTCTGTTGTGGGTGTGCTGGTTTTTGTCACCCCCACTTCTGAATATCCATGAGGAGACAAATCAGAAGTATTTTGGCTTCACGAATGGCAATGAGGCTTCTCAAAGTTCAATATATATTTATTCAATGGGATATCATTAGGAATACTACAAACTGTTGACAAATGCAAGAATATACTGTGAGTGCACTTCGCAAGTTTTATGAGAGATATATGACAGAGTTTGGTTAGTTGTGATCCATTCAGTTTTGAACATGGGGGATCGTTTAATTGTGTCACAATTTTGGCTGGAGGACAGTGCCTAACTACTGAGCAACTTAAAGAAACACTACAAAAACATTCAAGAAACATTTATGTAACGGTTAGAGTGAGCTGGTGTGAGAGGTTGCAGGTTCAATTCCCAGCTGGGGCACAGCCATTGTATACCCTTGAGCAACATGCTTTATCTACACTTCTTTAGTACATGTTCAGATGTGTAAATGTCCAAAAAAAAAAAGAATATTCTGCCAGATAAGAGCATCTGCTGCAAGACCAAAATGTAATAATCAGGAACTGTTTTGATCAAGCAGCCCGGCTATTTTGACTTATCAAACTTCGCTCCGGGTTAGGGAGTGTATGTCGCGTGAGTGATAAAGGTTCGTGAGTTTAGGCCCAGGTTGGGGTCAGCAGGATTGCCAGTTTATGAGAATGGGGCAGTTGTACACTCACAGGCTATTTGTAAACATGGTAATACTCTTTGGCTTTTTACATAAACTCTCCTTATTTCAGTCTATTTGAAACAGATGCCCCCGATGGGTAGTGTGCTAAATTATCATGTTATGTATGTATGTATGTATGTATACATGAGCTGATGTAAATATTGCTTGAGGTATTTGTGTTTCAAGTCGTTCCGGTCAAATGGAAACAGCAAAGCAATAAGATGAGTGCCATGGCAATGTATTTCAGCTTGGTCTGAAACTTTGTTTGGCCATCTCTGATTATCTCAACTGTTTCACTGATCAATTAACTTCCTACTGAGAGTCTATGTGCTCCGTGCAATACTTTATACATTGTCTCATGCCAGTAAGATTAGGATGCACCCCAACGCTGTGAGTGTACCCCAATTAAATCCAGCTGCTGGACGGCCAGGTGATGTTGCTATCAGTTCTTCTCTCTATCTCTCCCACCCTCTCCCCTGATCTGCCTCCAGTCCTTGAGGCGAGAGAGAGAGAGCGAGTGCTTCAGTACATTTCCTGCTTCAGATCGATTCTTCTCATCTCCGCTCTCACTTCCTGTCCCCCCCCCCACCCCCTCCTTAAACAGCCGCATGTGTGATACACAGGGATGGTTTTGATCAGAGTGGAGCTGGCAATCCCAGTATAAGAGACAGATCCTCTCTCTCTCTTCTCTATCACTCTCTTCCATATTCTTTCTCACATTTTTATTATCAAGTACAATGATAAAACTAATAAAATAAATAGTAATAATAATAATAAAACTAGTAAACTAACAAAACTATTACTACTACAACTAATAATAATAGTAATAATCATCATAGCAATCATAATAATGGAATATCTGCACTGAAATATTACGAAATATGCATTTATACATCCCCATACACATACAGTCTCAGGGAAGTATGTAAATAAACTGCATACTTTACATTCATAGCATCTCTGTTCTGCATTAGTTATGATTTGATGTAGGATGCATGGTACAGCAATGTATGCTATATTTATTTTACTGTCCTGCCTGTCTATACTTTCAGAGATTTGGATCTGGTACGCTCATAGTGCAGGGAAAAAGGAACACCCTTCCCCCCATCATGCAGTGCTTTGCAGCCAAAACCACTTTTGGTTTGGTTCCCTCTCATTCCTTCTTGATTTGCCTTTTTTACCTTCTGGGTTTGTGAAACAGAGGCAGATGATCTTTGATAAGGAGGAGGAGTAGCAGTTGCTCTGTTTATTGTACCGCTGAACTGGCCTTAAAATGTGACAGCGGATCAAACCACATGTCTCAGCGATTTTGTTTTTTTTTTTTAATGGGTAAAAGAGGAAACAGGAGAGACAGAGTCTCCAGTGTAGTTGAAGTCAGGTTCATGATTATATCAAAAAGTATTAAATGTATTTAAGTATAAATTGTAAACATTATGCTTTCACAATTTAAACTGGCTCTGAAAGTGGTTGTCCTAGAAACCACACCCATGGGCATTCTTTTCCCCTTTGAAATGCTCGTTGGCCACTTTCCACTTAATGAGACTTTTTGGCTGACACCTGTGTTCATTAGAGTTGATTTTGTCAAAATTCTTGATGTATTCAACATGTGCACCCCTCTACGCCTCTATCTTACAGTGCGTGCTGTGGAAGTAGTTTCAGATAAGGGGGGGACGTTGTCCTGGTCAGATTGTCGTCTCTCTGATGAACGCAGCGGCTGCGCAGTCGGGGATTCTGGATTCCCTGTAAGCCTGTGTTCTAAGGCACAGTGCTCTGCTCTGTCACGCTGATTTGTCCCAAATGGAACACATTTCCTCCAAAACGTCCATACGATTTGAGTGCTTTGCAACATGTGGGTGTTTCAGTCCCCAGAAAACTTGTACTGTATTATGGTAATACAACTGTAGCTCATTACTTCATCAAAACTGTCAGGTCAAATGAATTATTGGGCTCATTAACTTAGTCATAGCAGAAGTTTTGGTGAAATCCTGAAACAGATTGGTCCTCATTTTGCAGCCCAGCATAAAAAGATAACACGCTCGAGCATCTGTGCTCCACAGCGCCCCCTGCAGGGTGGCCATGGCTCCACAGGTAGTCTGCAGGATGCAGGCAGAGGGGGAACGCTCAGATTGATCTGAAACAGCTCAAACAGGAAGCTGTATAACAGGGTCAAGACTGCGGGGCAGGAAGTACCTACAGAGGAGAACCTGGCATTCAGGAATGCAGAGCTTTCAACACTGCTTCTGCTAGTCGGTTTTTACTGAGCTCAGAAATATTCATATGTAAATATTAAAAAACCGCAGGCTGGGATTTGATCAACATTTGCCCTTAACTTTGGGTCACTATTAATTGCAAGTGTTCAGTTTTTTCTTCACAATTTGGCAAGTTCAGCAATCATGAAAATTAACACCGAACTTCTTTTTAAAAGTTGAAGTATTAAAGATGAGTCACCACTGTCAATGTGTGGTTATTCTCAGTTCATGCCGTAATGAGCCTGAGTCTGGATATATAGTGTTTGTTTTTTTTTTATTGAGTGGTGGTTATGAGGAAGAGCTGTGGAGAGCCTCCTGGAACCATGCACAGAGATTAGACCCCAGGGTACCAGGAACTTTAACTGGCTCCTTATCAGACACCGCCACGGCCGCTGAAACAGGAACAAGTATTTTAAGAAGAACAGACAGTTCCATGAGATATTGCAAATAGTTGTACAGAATTGGAGGACGGGGACCTTGCCCCAACCCTCCACCGGGTGATCTCTGAGATGGTGTGGGACCCCTGGAGTGCCGGGATTAATCAACACCATTGATCGACCGGGCTGGTGTGATTGATCCATTACCGAGTCCTGGGATTGATCCTTCTCTCCCCCCACCCCACCCCCTTGTTTGGCGCAGTTCCGCCTGGTGGTGAAGACGGCCCTGAAGCTGCTGCTGGTGTTTGTGGAGTACACGGAACCCAACGCCGCCCTGCTGATCGAGGCCGTCAACGCCGTGGACACCAAGAGAAGTAAGGGATGTCCTCTTAGCACTCCGCACCTGCAACAGCATGCAGTGAACACTGTAGAGATCACACAGGGCATCGGGCATGCAGCATCTTAGCCTGTCTAACCTCTGCTGCACAAAGTCAGTTTTATACTCTGCATTGTTGAAAGTAGATTCATCTCCGTCCATCTTCTGTACAGCATTGCAGTGCTTCTGCATAACATAACACTGTCCAGCCAATTCTATCCAACTTCTGTCATGCAAGGTCACATTAACACTCAGAACTGCAGTAATTAAATCCAGCTCTGTCCATCTTCCGCCCAGCATTGCAGAACTTCTACATGACATTAGAATGACTCTGCTCTTCAGCAATGTGCCTACATTCTGACACTCAGTGCTGATTAAGTGACACCCACCGCAGCAAAGCAAACACACACCAGACATACTGCTAGTAATGCTGAGCTACCTCCCAGTGCAGAAGAACATTTACACAGTTCATGTCCTACTTGAGTGATCGCATACCTGTGCACCATCTTACTGTGTCATGGGCCTCCAAATTACTGAACATTTTTGCAACAGTACCTCAGTAAGCTGAGCTTTTCATTAGGACTTAGGTCCTGTTTCTCTCTCTCATTGTGTTAATAAGAATTGTGCCTGACTTTTCCTTCCATGCAGAAAGTTTATGTGTGAAAATTTTGTCATCAGGACAAGTAAACAGTTGACTAAATCAAAGTCCCTGTTTTTTTGGTTTGCTTTTACACTCTTAGGAAAAAAGGGGTTTTTATATGTCCTTCCAAAGGTATGGATTTCACTCACAGGCTATATAAAGAACCCCTTAAAGATATCTGTCGAAGATAAACCTCACAGGGCAAATGAAAAACCTTTAAAGGTGCTAGAAAGCGCTTTTTTTTTTTGAAGAGTGTGTACTTTTACTGCATTGAGACGCAGGGGCTCTGAGAGCTCAGGTAGGGTTATATACACAGTGAGCTCCAGCCCCGTGGATATAGAATTGGACCACAGCTGAAGAGATTACACATCACGTACAGTCGGACTCGTGTTACAAAGGAGCTGGAGGCTTTTCAGGGTTTTTTTTTTTTTTCTTTTTCCACTCTGGCCCTCCGCTGCGTGTGCGATCGCGGGCTTATTGAAAAAGACGGTAACTCTCTCCCGTGGAGAGATTGAGTTACCCAAGAGTCTAAAAGCTTTACATTGTGTTCCCTCCAGAGGCAGACTTCTTCCTCCAGAGGCAGACTTCGCCCCGTTCCTAATGTTGCGCAAGGAGGGAGGAATCGATACCCCAGACCCTGTCAGAGAGAGACAGAGAGAGAAAGGGAGGGAGAGATGGAGAGAGAGAGGGAGAGAGATGGAGAGAGAGAGGGAGAGAGA
>JAFBMS010000463.1:0-108902 GCA_019788955.1 Albula glossodonta | reverse complement strand
GGGGGGGGGGGGGGAGAATGAAAGCAGCAAATGAATGAGCGTTACCAAAGAACCACAACACAGAAACTACAACGGTATGAGGAAGGAGAGCCAATAGGAAACATATGCTGTAAAGGGCAGCATGTCGATTCGGTTTTTATTCCCCTTCTGCTTGACATGCTCTCTGCCCTCCCTCCTTCTCGTTGTCTCTCTCCCTCCCTCTCTATCTCTCTCTCTGTACTCTCGTATTCACACACGAGTGCTTGGCAGAAAGCAAACATCCGTGGTTCGTACCTCCTAAGCACTTCCATGCATGTGTTTGAGATGAGAGGCGGTTCCTGG
Source organism: Albula glossodonta (assembly GCA_019788955.1). Lineage (NCBI taxonomy): Eukaryota > Metazoa > Chordata > Actinopteri > Albuliformes > Albulidae > Albula > Albula glossodonta. Next base: position 108,581 of record JAFBMS010000463.1, on the reverse strand, counting down.
GAGGGAACAATGCAACGCAACATTAAAGCCGTCCCACGGCCGCTCTCGCTTTAAAGTTTTTCTGGCTCCGACTGCAGGACGCATCCTCAGATCTGAAAAAAAAAAAAAAAAATTCCCCCGCTGCCTGACCGAATGACTGACTGACTGACTGTTCCCACGGTAACATATGGACCAATCGCTGAGCAGCGTCTGTTCTTTGTCTCGGCTCCGGACAGACTCTGGCGGGCCTACCGGATCAGGACTCCTTCTATGACGTTGTGGACTGCCTGGAGGAGCAGGGGATCGAGGCCATGGCCCAGAGGCACCTGACCAGGAAGGGGACTGACCTGGACCTGGTGGAGCAGTTCAACATCTATGAGGTCAGTGTCCCCATCAATCAATCCCACAATGCATAGCAGTGAGGCAGGATGGAGCTCATCCCCTGTAAGTTGAGCACTGTCCATAACTGCTACATTACATTAAGGGCATTTGTTAGATGCTCTTATCCAGAGCAACGTACAAGGCAAAGTGCATATGACTGGTACAAAAAGTGCAAAGATAACCCTAGAGAGGGGTAAAGTTCCAAGTGCCAAAAGTGACCAAATAGATCAGGACTCCCCTACAGAGTATCTGAAGAGAAAGTTAACAGCAACAGCCTAGGTTAAAAACAAATTACAATTAAAAACAAGTGCAGATAAGTGCAGAGACATTACAGAGAGCAAGGGGGGGAGGGGAGAGGTGCAGCCTGAAGAGGTGAGTCTTCAGTCCGCGCTTGAAGGTGGCCAGTGTCTCTGCCGTTCTGACCTCCACGGGAAGGTCATTCCACCACCAGGGGGGCCAAGACAGACAGCAGACATGACCTGGAACTGCAGGAGCTGAGAGGGGGCTGCCTCAGGTGACCAGAGGTGGCAGAGCAGAGGGGTCTGGCAGGGGTGTAGGGTCTGATGATCTTACTATTCCAAACCACTCCCAAGCTTAAAAGTATGAGTAGTGCAAGGTGTCACTAGCTGTGTGTACAGATAACTGAATAGCAACACAGTCTTGGGTAAAGGATCGATTCCCTTTTATTTAACCTGCATACAGCTATAGCCTGGGTAAAGAGAGTACAGAGTCTACCATGCATTTGTTCCTCCCGTAAACTAAACCAGCTAATTCTGATTGGCACAACTCTTCAATCAGGTAAGTGAGCTACTTAGAGAAATCAACCTATTTATCCCATGGGTGGAACAAATATTTGGAAGTATGTTCACTTATTAAATCTGGGGTTATCTATCTCTGGGCGTAATTGATGTCTACCACGTCTGACCGGCTCGATATTCTCCCTCCGTCCCTCCCCAAGATGACCCTGAGACACGAGGACGGTGACGACGACAGCCAGCCGCCGCCGGCCGGGCGGAAGGACCGCCGGCGTTCCAGCCTCGGGGGTAGCAGCGAGAAGCGGGGGCTGGAAAGGAGGCGAAGCCGGAGGCACTCCCTCCAAAACGCCAGAGGCACCACCTCCGCCCCGGCCTCCCCCAGCAGCCCCCACTGCCACGGCCCCTCCGCAAACTTCCTGCCGTTCGCCGGCCAGCGCATCGAGGACGTGAGCGAGAGGTGAGAGCGAGAGAGAGTGACAGAGAGAGAGAGAGAATTCAGTTTTAAAATCTCCCTTTATTGGACGAAAGTCACATGATACGTGACCATTCTCCAATCACACCACATGCATCAGTAAATACTCATAAGCATAATGCAATGTTACTGGGAAATTTAAAATAAGACAAAACTGCTTAGGGATGGTGAGGTGGAGAGAGAGATACAGAGAGAAAGAAACAGAGAGAGGGAGTGGGAGAATGGCGAGAGATCGGTCTGGGTTGCTGATCTTGAAATCCGGTTTCCATGACCTCCTGTGCTTAAAATTAAGACGCCCATACATATGTTTACATTTATCTGCTTTGTACACATAATCTGGCTGGGATTCAGTCAAAATTCGCTGTGTCCTAACTGTGTCGGCAAAGATAAAACGGAATACTTGCATTTAATTGTGAACCAAAGTTAAGGACAAATGTTGATTGAGTTCCAGCCCCAGTTTTCTTTTGCATAACAGAACATTCTTGTTCCAGATATGAGCTGTCTACCTTTATATAAGACATGTGTTACCCTAGGTAGCTTTTGATATGTACTCTTAATCTTTTAATGCAATGACTACTTGACATATGCGAAGAAATGGGCAAATTAGCTTTCATTGCCATTGCACTTCAGTAAAAGAAACCTTGATTTACATTTCATTGCTACCAGTAATTACCATGGGTGAATTATTCAGATCCATTGGAGTTACACTTTGCCAAATGTTATTGCTGTACAGCAGGGGTGTCAAACTCCAGTCCTGGGGGTGGGGTACAGAATCTGCAGAATTTTGTGGTTTCTTTTCAATCAGCAGCTACTTTAAACCCTGTCAATCAAACAAGAGCTGAAATACATCAGAAATGAGCGCATACTGTGACTCTCCAGGACTGGATCCTAACACCTTGTGGTGTACAGAGCACGGATAAGGGTCTGGCTAACTGATCCAGGACCTGTGCTTGTGGGTGACTTTCACTATCTTAGGTTCAACTAGTGATGGCTGAAATCCATTTTCATGGACCATGTCAGGATGGCACTACGCTCACAATCATTGGACCATTTAAAAAAAGTTTTTTTTGTCTCCAAAGCCAATCAGGCCAATGCACTAAATGGTAGCTCCTCCCATTTTTGGTTCCGTGAAGCTCATCCATCACTAGGTTCAACCACACATGCATCTCATGTCCACTTCAGCATGCATCGATAGACCTTCTAAAATGAGGTTCAGATCTTCAGCAAAAGGTCTAAAATGCCAATGGAAGGTCAACCACAAACCAATGAAACAATGAAAGATGGCAGGTTTAAGTTGTGTTCTTCCTTGTATCTCAGCAATTGCCATCAGTCAATTGTTTTTACTGCCTTCCCCCCCCTCCCCATCTCTCTACACCCTCCGTGGCTACCCCCATGGCTACCCCTGCCCCTGATCAGTTTCGGGGGGTTCTCGGGGTCCCAGGGAGACGAGACCTCGGAGGGGGAGAGTGTGTGTGAGGGCAGTTTTGCACCCTGGCCCATGTAAGTACCCTGCAGGACTGGCTGTTCCCCCTGCTGGGACCGGCATGGCTTCCGCCTGGTGCAGTGTGGTTGTTTCTTTATATGAGCCTGAACGTGTGTGCGTGTGCTTAGTGGCATTTGTGTTGTGTGCATTTGCGCACGTATGTGTGTGTGTGTGTGTACGCACATGCACATGCATAATTTATTAGAGAAACAAAGTTTTTAAGAACATGGATTTTGACATTTTGTCATATTTTGAAGTCGTTCTTCTCTGTGCATTAAAGAGTTTCACATTTCAGTACATAATGAAATGTAACATTAAACATTAAACCATAAGGAGCATATTTTGGAATATGCTTTTAGTATTATACCTCAAAATGAAATTTATGAAAACAGTCATAAAGAACACATTTGCTAATGCATGCAGTATTTGTTTGCTCTTATTGAAAGACTTGAGCAACACCGTAACTACTTTGCTGGCCTCTTTGCCATCTAGTGGTGAAAGAAGGTAGTGTAATTACTCTGGGGGAGCCCATCAGTGGGGCAGTTGAAGAAGGATCAATTTCCTGGGCTTTGTCCTCCAGCTTCAAAGTCATATTTATTATAGCAAACGAGCAGCTGTCATATTGAAAAATTGAAACAGTTGACTTCAACCCAGCAAATGTCTGCAAGCTAATGTCTATGTTCACACACACTCTCTGTCTCACACACACATACACACACACAGAAGGCTCTGTGAATAAAACACATTTTTCAGAACGTAGTGTTTCTTCGAGCATAGGAAACAGGGCCATTGGAAAAGTTGTCTTATATCCTAAACGCTGAGAGATCGATCTGTTACAATTGGAGGAACTGCAAAAGAATGCCTAACTGAAGAGAAAGAGAAGGCAAGATGCTGCCATGAAAAAGTGACACTTTAATTAATCTCTTTCCGTCTGCTGCCAGTCAGCTTCTGGACAGGATGTTGTGTGACACAAAGACTCATGGGAAGTGTGGATGAAACCACCCAGATATGAGTGGGCTGTCTGAGGGGATGTGTGCCTATGTGAACGTGTGTGTGTGTGTGTGTGTGTGTGTGTGTGTGTGTGTTTGTGTGTCACTAACACAGAATCCATGACGGCAAAGATGTTCTGCTGTTAAATACCGTACATTCCGAACCTCACTCTGCCCTTTTTTTAAAACTCATTTCCATTAATATATCAAGTCCGCTATCTGTGGAGAGGTGATGTATGAGAGTATATCCGTGCTAGAGTACAGAAATAGGTGAGAGCCTGGAAAGCGTACTTATTGGGGAGAAAGTATTGCGCAGCGGCGGCATCGTACAGACAGAATTAGAGCCGACTCTCGATGGCTGAATTTCAGTCATTCAGCGGAGGCTTGAGCAGAAGCAGAGAGATGCTGTGTAAAAATGATCTGCATAGTACAGAGAGGAATGCCAACTTCTCTGGCATTCAGCCCATTACTTTTTCTGGTACTTTCCATCTGACTGATTCATGAGCCATAAACACAATTTGGACACCTTCATATCTCACTGTGCTTTGCTTCATAAGGTGGCGTTATACTTCATTTCTGCCTTAATCCTTTTCATTTTTATGGCGACAATGACCTTGGTTTCATGCACTGTTCATTAAATATTTTTAGTCAACTCCTAATATTTTATCTTACAAAAAGCAACACCCAGTACTTTTTTCTCTCCCATCTTCTGTTCTTTATGAATGTTTACTCTGTGAAAATATATATCCAAGTCTCAGTAATAAAACTGATCATTTTATTGTACCGCTGTAAAGTTTCTTCTGGCGGAGGGGGTGAACCAGTGTGTCTTCCCTCGCTCCCTGCTCTCCAACTTGAGGAATGTCGGACTGAGGAAGCAGGAAGGTTTATTTTGCTTCTTACCAAGCAGAACTCCTCAGGTAATGCCGACTTATATGGCGGCAGAAACCGCACTTGTCAGTGAACGGTATGTGGGTTCCACGCAGTTTAAGTAAAACCAACTCGATGACCGGGCCAGCGTGAGTCTCATATCTCCACGTTAGGAAGCGGAGACTGAATGTAATTTCAAACATCACCAGGCCCCAGCCAATCAAAATCATTCAGGAGTTATGCGTATCTTGCCCACTCTAAGAAGTCATTTGACATTGTCGGTTTGCTGTCTCTCTGTTCTCAGTTCTTTGTAATAGCCATTCCTTTAAACAGACACCTGCCATGGAATTATGGGAAAACCCAGGGAAGCTATTTGATTGGATGTACTATTTATAAATCAGCTTTTTAAGATTGACTTACTTTGGGGCAATACATTTTCCAAAAAGCAGTCTTAACTTTAATTTACAGTCAGTTTTGTATCTAACTGACTAGTTATATGTCTATAATTTAGAAAATACTGTCAGTGCTGTTAATTCTACCAGCCGGTGATTACTTATAATGTTGGATTATAACGGTACCTAAATCTAAGCCTCAGTTTACCTTTTGTATGTTTGTCATTTGTTTTGCCACAACTACAAACAACTCTCTGCCTACCACCCGATATTTTGATCAACAAGTTAATCTGGCATTTGACCTAGTCTAACCCGTAATCAGGGTAGTTTTACTGTTGTCCCTCTGGCGCCAAACATCGAACTCGAACATCTTTTCATCTTATTTTTACCTGCTAATGTTTAGCATGTGCGCCGTGCTAAACATGCGGTTTCCATGGTGACCGCCTCTGCAGAGTCGCTTGCTTCCAGAGAACTGTCCCAGGTTCGTAGAATTACCGCTGTCATCAACGAGGCCCCCAACAGCTGGGAATGTGCTCTTCCGTTACAGTTGAAATCGTGGCGCGGATCTCAGAGGTGGATGTTGGCATAAACTGTAGAGGTGAGAGCAGCAGAAGAAAATAGAGGATATTACCATCATTAAAAGAGCGGAGATTTAAATTGCATCATCTTGTCAAGCATCCAAAAAAACCTGTACAGATATCCCCCCCTCAAACTGTATGTACTGTAATAGCACCTCCCTCTGGCAGAGAAAATATTACATTACATTACAGGCATTGTTCAGAGCAACAAGCAATGCAAAAGAAAGTACATAGACTGGGTATGGCATGCAAAAAAATTATAGTGAGTAGAGTCCCAGAGATCAGAAATGTGAAAGCAGTATTCACTTTAGTATCGACCTTTCAAGGAAATTACATAATCAAGTAACAAATAAATCAACAAATCAGAAAATATTCACAGAAGCAGCCTTAAATTAAAAAATTAAAACTGCAACTCAGTCCCATGCAAATAGAGGTATGTCAACACATCAGGGGTACAGAAACAAGCTCGTAATGCTCTTAGTGCTCCAGAGGGTCAGGGGAGGAGATGGAGGAGCGTTGTTCACAGGATACTAATCTGATTCATTGCATCGATCTATTTGTCATAATATAACATTAAAGTTTTATAATGTGAGTGAGGGAATTTCGACCTCCAGCTCCCTGGGTTTCCACACTCATTAAGCTTAATAATTAATCCAGCTTTTACAGGCAAATAGTTCCGATGGAGCACAAACCAGAAACATCTCCCTCTACTCCAAGCCAGGAGTTACCCTCTTCCGTGGTGGGATTTTTAATAACCACAATTAGTCTTGTTAAAAAAAAAACGTCTGTTCACCATTAACCTTTGGAGGGAGGAATTTGAATCACTCAGTGAAAAACCAAAAATATTGGCATTCTTTCTCCCTCTTTGATAAACTCTTTGTCTTTCCAGTGTTGCAAGTGTTCCTTCCTGCGAGCAATGGGGGGTGTGGCGGCAGGGGGGCTGGGCTATAGCTCAGTTAGCCAATCAGATGTCAGGATGGCAGGCAGGGATTTTCTCTGCCTCCTGAGGGAGTTTTATATATATAAACCCTCTGTCCCAGGGCATGTTTGTCTCCATGGATCCGCCTGTTTGTTGAGCTATAAATTCACCGGACAGGCAGTGAGCGGTTGCGGGTAGAGGCCAGAGACAAATGGGAGTGTTTACTCAAACGCAGCTTCAGCTTGTTCCATCCCTGCCGTGACCTTTTTCACATTTATTTATGTTTCATCCATCATCCCTGCCTCCACATGCAGCGATAAAGACATGACTGGTAATAAAAAAAAACAATAAAGAGCGCAACAGCTCTGCCCGTATTTTCGATAAGTGCCCGACTCCTAACTCTGTCCCCCGGGGGTTCTACCTCACGTCGACGACACGTTCCGTCTCCTAATTCGATTGCGTGACGCGTGAAACGAGGAACGCAGTTCTCGGAGAGAGACGCCGCCAGCGCCCACGCCACCACAGGAAATGAGAGACCCATTTGAAGATGAGTGTTTTTGGTACGGGTAATGAAACCCAGCCAGAGGACAGGAACCCGGGCCGGACCCGGGCCTGCTGAGACATGGGCCGCGATGGGAGAGCTGGAACATTTTGTGAACGGCTTCAGTTTCAGGTGACGGGTTAAGAAGAAGTACACAAGACCACACATCCATTTCAACTGAGTCACTTGTGTAGAAATAAAGAAATACTCCTCTCTGGTTGTTATGCAGTGGAGACGACACGTGTGACTGTGTTGCATCTCCATTGAAAAAACTTTGAGGTTGATGATGTAGTGAGTTGTGATGTCAGTAAAATGGTGCCCCGGGTCTGGATACGAGGTACCGATGCAGTTCAATGAGTTGAGGGTCGTTACACGGCTGTTTTCGTTAAAACAGATCTGCAAACCGTCGTTTATATGAGAATTTTATTATATAGCGCGTAATAACGTAATTTTTAAACATTTTTTAGACAGGGCACACCCAGGTATTTTAGTAACAAAAACAAGTTGCGCTTGCTCTCAGTCCTCACAAGAAAGGGTTTCGCCATTTCAGTCATTTCCAGATCCCCTCTGCAGAGTTGTTGTTTTTTTGTTTTTTTTTTGACGTTACATTTGCTTAAATTTGACGCTTAGTGTTAAAGACAGGTTTGGTTTGACAGAATCTGGACTTAAGAATTCCAAGAGGCCTGCAATGGCCCGGTGGAATGCGTACATGTCACAGACGGTACGTTGCACTTGGACGGTAGTGGGCCACGTCTCATTCCATCCCATTTAAATGGCTACTTTTGTTCTTCCCAGAACGAGTGCGGTTTTTGTTTACAATAATATGCGGTTTTCATGTTGGTGAGAGGGATGGGATTCAGAACACACATATTGAAACATGCACAATAACACAAGTACACTATCTGTCATAAACTGTTTGCGGAAAGCAAACAGGACTAAGTAAGCGTGACAAGCATAACATGGCTACACTGAAAACACTTATCTAGTATGGCAAATTTGTTGATATTTCAATATGGAGAAAATATTTAAACTGAGGCTCCATTCTAGTCTGTTACTGTTGAGCAAAGAAGATGTTCTGATACACAAAGTATATTTCTATTTTTTGATGTAAAAGATGTCCTAATTTATAATGTATATTTGTTTTGGTTGACCATATGGGTCAAGCAATCAAATATGTGGGCAGTCTGTAAGGCGGCCATTTTTCTGTAGACGACAGCCACCTGGGATTCGTCCCTGCAACTTTCTGTGCACAATCATAAATCTATCTCACACAGCTACTGCAATTTGCATCAATATATTAAGTATTTTACCATTGACTCTACACATAAATCCATGTTGTTATATTTCATTTTAATACACAGCTCATTATGACGGTGGTAGAACCTAATGGCTAATCTCTAAAGGTCACCATTTTTAAACAGTTTATTTTATTGTATGCAGAGTGGTTTGTATTAATGGCTAACGCCCAGGCACTATGCTTAGACATGCTGTGCTTTCATAAGGCAGTGGCTAGCTAATATTAACCAAAGCTCTCCCACTGAACACTAATGAAAGCAAGCGGCTGATTAAGCTCAAGCTTTTGTTGTCAGTTATTTGCTGCGTGTTTCGCATAGTCTTACCAAAACGAGTATCAACACCAGCTGATGAATAAACGCGAAACTGCGAAATGGTTGAAGTAAGGCAGGAAATGCGATCATGAGAAAAGGCTGAGTGGGCCTAATGGAAAGTGTCTGCTTGTGTCGCACCGTCAGCCCGAGCCTCGACTTGTTCCCACTACAAAAAGTATCACTCGGCGTTTCTCTGGTGATAGGAAGCGAGCCATCTGGGGGGGAGCGAGTTCTACGGCCATTGTCAAAAAACCGGGTTAAATCCACTCTCGCCGAAACAAAAGCCACACGAATCCAGCCAGATCTACCTTTAATATCTCTTCCAGCGAAGGTTTCTTTTTACGATGCTGGCGACCAAAGCTCGGGGAATTTATGATGGATAGTGTTCACGAGGAGACGGGAAAGAAGTGTCTTCTTACTTTTTTTATTCAAAAGTCTTTTTTTATCCCTTGGTATTGTTTGTATAAATTGCAAAAGGGGGCTTGCTGCTCACCATCCCCCACACAATGAATGCGCTCATTGAGGCCTTTTAGGAGGGAAAAAGAGATTTGTGGACAATCCTTTCATCAGCTGAAAACAAAAACCAAATGTGTTTTTGTTTCATCCTAATTTATTGGGCCGGTTATTGGATTTGTAATGAGATGTCTCTTGGAAAATGACTCCCATGATACTCAAGATTTTTGGCCCTTTTGGATCTGGAAAAGTGTTTTCAAAATTGTTTTGTTCTGGTCTGGAACGTGGAGCGATTTGGATTTTTTTTTTTTTTTTTGTGCAACACTAGTGTCATTGAATATTCCTGGATATTCTCAGCAGAATTAGAATCTTGGAAGTGGCTACATGTTGTTTGACGTTGTCAGGTTTCCCTCACTGGGGGGTTGGATGGAACCCCAGTGAATGGAGGTGGCCTCTGACAGGAGCATCGAGGCCAGGTTTTGGGATGTAACGCAGTGATCGCACATAACGAGCAGATTAACGAACTATATGTATTCCACTGATGAATGAGCCTGTTATGACTTGAGTGAATGTGTAATGAGGTTGCATAATGACCCTGGTTTGTTTCACATGTTGCAGCGTGGGGGTGGTGTTGGGGGGGGTGGTTGGGGTGGGAGTTGATTGAGGGGGGTGTCTGTTCCCAGTCATAACTCAGGTGACTACTACTCGCATTATGAGAAGGAGGAAGGATTTTATGCCAGAATATTCACCACAAATCACTTGGGGAGAATGGGAGGAACTTTTTCAGCCAATTAGACTGAAGGAGTTTATTGGGAATCCGGAGTGAGAAGGCCAGGATTGTGATGCTGCCAGAATATTTGGACCCCCTACTCTGTGCAATAACCATAATACATCATGAATGATGTAATACAGAGGATACAGACATGCCATTTTAAAATGTATGTATGAAGTTATAAAGGTATGAACACAAATGTTTTAAGAATCTTTTTTTCCCCAATAATTCATCAATTCATAAAATTCACATCACATTCCTTTGTTTGTTCATTCAATTTAATTATTTTTGAACTAGTATAAGTATTGAGGTATTTGAAGTGCAGTAAACTGAAAGTAGTTCTTTTGAATAAGGATTATGTGCCTGTCAGCTGTCGGCCATTTTGTCACTGTGCCACTTATCTCTGTGTTGTCTCTTTATGCCTTGTCAGCTGAATGTATTTACATCATGCCTGCGCAAATTCTCTCTTCCTCTTTCTTTCTCTCCTCCTTCCTATCCATCTCTTCCCTCCGTCCCTGCCTCCCTCCTTCCTTTCTTCCCTCCGTCCCTCCCGTTTCGTCACAGAGAGGAGGAATATGAGGAGGAGGAGGAGGAGGATGAGGAGAATGAGGAGGAGGAAGAGCAGCCAACTACAAAGCCCAGTGCTAAGGAGGTGGAATCCTCTAGACAGGGCCCGCCCAGGTATTTTAGGAAAACAGATTTCTCCCAGGTGTTCCCAAACCTTCCCCCTTCTCTCACACTAGTTTAGTCTCCCATAACCTTTCTTTTAAACCTTCCCTCTCCTTCCCTACTCAATATAAATTAGATTTTTTATGCCTGGTCCTTGAGGACCACAATTTATGCTGACTCTTGTCATCACTTAGCACTGGATGGATGGCTAAACCAGTTGATTACACAGTTAACTGGGTTTTTGGATCAGAATTTGATGTGGAATTTCAAAACAAAAACCAGCATACACTGAGGTCCTCCAGGGCCACTGATTTAATGTAGAGTATGATTACGCTTTTCTAAAACTGTCAGACGGGTGTTAGTAAAACTTCATTTTGAGGACAATTTCATTATGAACTTTTTTTTTTTTGTAACAAGCAATAGTAAATGTAGATGCCGGTTGTCACTAATAAAATTACCAAAGTTTGATAGAGGAACAATTGTTGTAAATCTTTAACAAATTTATTACAAACAGTTAGTAAATGGTCAATAAATTGTCTAAAATCACACATCCCAGTGGTATAAAGCACAGCTTTCATTCCACAACATCACAGCCCAAAGAAAGAAGCCTGGTATTATATTACAATTTATTGTGCGTCAAGATGAGACGATATATCAATGCTAACATCCACAAATGCCTTTAGAGTTAACTGGCTGGATGTCCACATCTGCACTCCAGCCTTTTTCATTGTCCTCTTGAATCAAAGTAGCTGCAAATTGGTATTCTGGGAGTTGTAGTCAGTTTCATTTATTAGCATGCTTTTTCTACCTTAAGCTAGTTGCATACTGCTCTGAAAAAGCACTGCCACAGTGGTCTTTAGGGTGGTATTTTAAGACCATGGTTTACAATAATGTAATTCTATATTACATTCTAGTTTAGTGTATATAGCTTTGTACTAACCCACGGGATTCCACTGTGCACAGGATGTAGTTTTAGCCTGTTTTACTGTAGTTTTAGCCTGTTCAAATTGCAACTGTGAGTCAGCAAAGTTCCAGCCACACATGGAAGTTTAAGTTATTGTTAATAATTAAAAACGTAAGACAAAAACAAAGGCAACCAACCCTAGAAAAAAATCAGCTGTTACTCAGTAATAAATGGTTATAGTAAACATGCTGTAAGCTCCAAGTGTAGCTGGAAAAAGAGTCAGATGTACCACGTTTTCAGCATATGTAAAACAGGGCCGCTGTAGGTCCTGAGGGCCGCTGTAGGTCCTGAGGGCCGCTGTTTTCACAGGTATTTGCCGCTTCCACAAACCACACGACCTGATTTCAGTAATTGGCTCGCCTCTCCTGGACTAAAGATTATAAGAATTATTCGGTGAAATCAGGAGGTGTAGTGTGTGGCTTGAGAAAACACCTGCGTACCTGCATACAGCCTTCAACACCTGCAGCTGAGTAGTGGTGGTATAAGTGTCCTAAGGAATATGGAGTCATGGATACCCACTGTGTCTCCTTCAGTGTTATGAGTTCAGTTACTAGTGCAACCTGAAGTTGAGCTGCTAAATACTTTCGCAACAGATATCACTGCTCATGATACAGGATAAATCACAGTGATAAGGCCAAAAAACTGAACGTTTCTGTCTTTATGTCTTGCCTTGTGCTTTTCCTCTGTCAGCATTCATCAACATTATCCTGACTGTGGCCTTTCTCTCTGTCTGCATTGTCCATTCCTTTCATTCTGTTCCCTTATCCTTCCCTTCGTTCCCTTCTCCTCTCTTTCCTTCTGTCTTTCCTTCCTTCCTTGCACTCGCTTATCCCTCATCCATCTCAGTGGGGCGGTGCACATGGCTGCCCCAGTAGACGTAGAGAAAGCTGGTAGCTTGTGCCTGCCCTGTAAGTGTGTGGTCAGCGTTGTACCGAACGCCCCCGCTACTGAGGAAGAGGAAGATGGGATGGCGGACGCTCCCTCACAATCGTCCATGTGCACCCTCTCCCCCGATTCCGCCCTCCGCACCACGTCCCCCCAGCCCTCTGTCCTGGCCTCCTTATTGGCCCAGCGGAAATCCTCCATCACTGTCCCCGCCTCCTCTGTCCCCACCCCCTCTCCTCGTGGCTCCTCCTCCCGGGGTTCGTCTGTTATCACCACCCCCTCCACCTCCCCCACCGTAGAGCGCCTTCCCTACCTCCCCCACTCCCCCTTCCACCTCTTCTCCTACGACTTCGACGAGGACGAGGCACCCGCCGGGGCAGATGAGGGAGAGGCGGGAAAGAGGGGCTCCAGGTAGAGCGCCGGAAACTCGAAAATCTGGCTAAGACCCAACAATGAGCAGATATGGGTCCTCTGACTTCAGAAAGTACCAGTAGTCCTACTCCCATGTATTTTTCCTCCCTTGCGCTAAACAAGCCGATTTCGCTAATTAGCTCCTCAACCTAGCCGCAGATTTGTGCTAATTAAAGTCGGCTGGTCTGCTGCATGGGCGGAACAAATGTGTAGTGGGAAATCGACTTTCTGAAGCCGGGGTTTTCCACCTCAGACCGTTCTCAGAACCTTCTAAGCGTAGTGCTACCCTCACCACCACTGCTACCGACAAGGGTGTTCACTTTTCCACGTGTGGGTTGGGTGTAGTTGTTCACGCACCACGCTAATTAAAACAACAATAACAACTGCTCTTGTAGATGCAGGAGACAGATGTCGGTGCAGAGTTGGCTCAGCTGTTAGCATGAAACCTTGATAGTGGAACTCTTTTGGGACTCGTCTCTTTGTTATGTTTTTGTCTTTCGAATGGGAAGCTCTTGTCTTCAGCAGCGGAACAAAGTAACAGAGAAGTATCCTCTCCCCTCCAACCAAAGCAATGGGCAGGGAAAACTTTCCGTTTAACGATCCTGGATTTTCCTGACGTTTATTGTTCATCTGCCTCTCATTGCGGCATGGAGCACATCTGTTGGGAAAAGGCAGATTTATAAATAGATACGACCGTGAACCGTAAACTCTGGGTATTTTATGTTTTGGTTAACCTTGAAAGTGTCCATAAAAGAAAATGTATCAAGTTGAATGAGAGAATGCTTTTCTAGCTGTCTCACAGTACCCCCCGCGTCCCTACAATTCATGATCGGTTGACCTGCGGAGTAAAACGATCCGAAGGTCAGACGAGCGCTCCATGCTGATTTGTGAGAAATTACGCCGCATCACAGAGGGACACAGACAGATGCCTCGGATATTTCCCCATGTTAGTCAGACCTTTTGGTTTTCGGACACAAATCTGCCTCGATTTATCCACCGCTTTTGTTGTGGTGCTTCATTCTTCTGTCCGAGGTCAGAGTCGGGTTCTCTGTAAAGCATCCCCCCCACCGTGTTTCAAAGTGCATTATTGTACATGCATGACAGTCATCTTTATTTATTTATTTATTTCACGCACTGGCTGGTGTGTTACGGATTCTGCTTTTCTTTCCTTTTGGCCTAAGTGCACAGTTTGCTTGAAGGTAGAAACAGCCTGGCCAGCTCTCTCAGTGCCTTTATGACTTTGACTGGAAGCCCCTGAGGTACGGCTTTGGCTCCACTGCGTCAGGAATGTGTGTACAGCAGGAACTGGAAAGAGTGTAAATTTCACTGAACTGTCCCGTGTTCCTGTTTTCTTCTTTTGCGCAGATAAGCTCAGGTCAGGGTATTCCCACCGTCACAGTGTGTCTATATCCCAGCACTCTACTGTCAGACTACAGCCTAGCTTCAATCAAATGCCACTTAGTTATGCGCAGTTTAGTCAAAACAGATTTTGCATTACAGCACAGTTTTCTGTGACTCTGTTATTTTAACTGGAGACAAGCAAACATCCTTTAGAATTTGCTCTTTTTTATTTTACAGTCTAAAGACACATGTCCTTAAAAAGACAAAAGGTCCATTTCGATCAAGCTGCGTATGACTTAAAAGAAACTTGTGCTTTAGATTGAATCCAACTCACTGTTCTGTTCATTCAGTGCTCAGCATTAAAATACAACAAATTCCTTGGTGACTCTCTTTACCATATAAAATATTGGTATCAGGAGTAAATGGCATTTTCTTAAAATGGAAAGCTATTTACTGTTGTTAGTAATAAATTAAGGGTTGGCACAAACACTGTGCGACTCCATTTTTCTTTGCTTGCATGCAAAGACGTAGGTGATGTGAGCTTACCTATTTGGCAATTGGAATGACTGAAGGTTGAAGGAAAAGTAACAAGCACCATGGACAGAGTGCGTTAGCAACACTGATTATGGACAGTAGAGAGCTGGTCCCCAAGTTGATGTTCCCCACTTTTGTCCCTCCTAATCCTCTCAACCTCTGCCCCTCTTCTTTTTTGACGCCATCTTGTCCTTGTCAGCATTTAAGAGTTGCAGCTCTTTAACATCTCTTTCCATACTTCTCTTTTCACACATGCATGACTTTACTGTTTTTGTTTTTTTTTCTTCCCCACTTCCTGTTTCCCGTTTCATCCTTGCAGTCAGGGAGATGCGTCTCACTCAAACAGCTCCTACTCCTCGTATTCCCCTCGGGTCTCTCGTAGCGCTGTCAGGTAAGGCCCACCTGAGGTTCTTAGTGCAGCAGATTCCTCTCCCTTTCTTTTTGGATTTGGATTCTGCACCCCAGAGTTACCACATACTTCACTCCATGCATTAATGTATGGATGGCTCTGTAAATATGTGTATATGCCAGAAAACCGAAACAAGGTCCCAAATTATCCAGCACTGTCTTCCCAATCGTCTGAAAGCTAAAAGTAAATTACTATAGTGTAAATAAATTTCATTTATTTATTATATCAAGAGTTGGTAGACTGGGCTTCTTGAACCCCACGGGTAAGTCTGTGATTTTCTTGTGCTGAAAGAAAGGAGCAAAAGGTTGTGAATTGGATGCTGATGAAATCATTATTGACAGCACATGACAGTGTCTATTATAAAGACACTTCTCTCCCCAGGCACAAATCACTGTTGCCATAGTACCGGTCTCTCTGTTTGTGATTTGTGATTCTCGTAATTGGTTCTTGGCCATGGTGGGCCTTGCTTAGGCCTAGGTTTCGGACCTTGGCGTTACATACATAGCCCTACAAGGGCTTTCGTTTTCTCAAGCGCCACACAGACAGAACAGGGCTCTGGGGGGGGGGGGGGGGGGGGGGGTGGGGTTTTTTTTGGGGGGGGGGGGGGGGGGGGGGGCATAGCTATCGCAGCCTTTTGGATGGTGATCACAGATTCAGTACAGAGAAGCAGGGAACGGAAGGCAGCAGGCTGGGGCTCTGTTTGGATCAAGGTCAGCGCACGATCGGAAACACAACTGTAGTCTGAGCCTCAGAGGAAAGAGAAGCGAAGTGCCACTGGGGCCTTGCGGCGGTCAGACGGGCACACCGCGCACGGCTTGGAACGAGGACGGTGTTTTGGCACCCCCATCCCCCACACACACACACACATCATAACTCCCCCGCTAAGATGAGTATAATATCCTGGCCACCTGCGGTGGGCCTTGGCAGGGACCGTGGCATCTGGATGACTTCATCGGCGCTCTCACAGGGCAGCTTTTGTCCCGGGGCGGTGGGGGGGCACGGTGGCATGGGGGCAGCCAGCTCCTGTATCAGCAGGGGTGAGACAACGGCAGCGCAGTGACGTCAGCGTACACACAGGTGGCATCCTCTCCCGCCACCGGCCTCAACGACCTCAGCATGTCCCAACGGCCCCTCACTGTTCGCACCGTCCTCCTCGGTTTTATTTTTACGTCCAAGCGGTTACTCTCAAGGCCACCTGTATCAGCTGATCGACGTAGGGGGGAAAAGGAATAGCAACAGTGTAACAGCCACGCTTTTGCCTACTTGACTTTTTGTTTTAGGTCTCTGTTGTGACAGACTTGGTCTTGGCTTTCTGTCGTAGCACTAAACGCTAAATTTTGTTTACCAGTGTTTTGGATGCTATTAATTCCTCAACTTCAAAGCACATTTATAAACTCCTAACAGAAACAGTTTGGAGTTTGTGACTCCAGCACAGTGTATTCAGTTCTCTTTCTTCTCCTTCTCTCTTTCTCTCTCCCTCTCTCCCTTCCGTCGGCATAGGAACGGTGGGCTGGGCAGCCCCTACCCTGGAAGGTCCTACACCACCCTCAGTGCCCCCTCCACGCCCTCCAATCGCTATGGCAACTCAGCCACCCCATCAACAGACTCAAAGACAGACAGGTGAGAGGCCGTCATGCACGAGGGCAGTCCTGAGCGTGTCCACGTGTGTTCGTCGTGAATGGCCAGACAGCACTGCAGAGCTGCTCAGCGAGAATCTTGGTTCTGTGGATGAACTCTGTAGGACTTACGAATCCTGGCAACACCGAGACTTCAGATGACATTTTTTTGGAAACGGAAACTCCTCTCCTGCTCTGCGAGGAGGCGAACAAGGAATGGGACATTTGAGGATGAAATTTATCTTGACAGGGCAAAGACAGACTCTGAGACAAACGTGCTATTGCCCGTCACAACTCGAGGATTTGTGCCTAAATTCTGACAGTTTGCTTTAACATTTTAATTTTCTAATGTAATTCCTTTAGGAGAGGAATTAGGATGATATTCTTAAATCCCCCTAAGTGGGCCGATATGCTGTTTTTGCTGTAACTCAGATCTTAATCACTAGTTATAACAGCCGAGTACAAATCACCTCCTCTGGTTTCACGGGTATTAACTGGTGGTGGAATTTCTGGTGAAAATGTTGGTTATGCTGGATTTTAAAAAAAAAACCACCCAATCAGCAGTTTGATCACAGAGTTTAGGTCTTAAGTCACATGACCAGAAGGCCTAAGCCTGTTTTGTTACCATCATTGTCAGCATTATTAAAGCATGTGCGATGTATTATGATGTATGAAACATGTATGATGTTTTTGTTTTGGATTTTTTTTGGTCAGGCCTGCTCTGGGCGGCTTGTTGACGTCCTCGTACCGCCAGCACCAGGAGTCTCTGGCGGCGGAGCGGGAGAGGAGGCGTCTGGAGAGGGAGGAACGGCTGCAGAGGATCGAGCGGGAGGAGAGGAATCGCTTCAAGTGAGTGCCGTGCAAACAACCTGCGCTTCACATCTGCCCAACACCTGAGTCACATAACCGACTCATGAATCACAAACCTGACTCACACAACCAAACCACACAAACGAGCGACACATCTGCATCGCACCATGAGATCACAACTGAGTCACTGAATCAAATCCATTGGGAATCAATGTCACAGTCCAGTAAGTGCTGGTTGTAAGTTAATTAGCTCAGGGCCAATATAGTACAAGTAAGTTTCCTCACCATCAGTTTTTACAGATTTTCCTTGATAAATTCCTGATTTTCACTTCGACTTTATATTTTGCATGCATAAAAAATGTTTGGTTTTTATGAGATTACTGTTATAATTTCATACCACTTGTGAATACATTTTCAATGCAGAATGTAACAGTGTAGCCTTGGCTAAGGTTTGAGCTCCTCCCCTGAAATGCACTGTATCTAAATATGCAATAACAAGCTCACACTTACACAGCAGAGTCCATGTTTGAAATTGAAAAAGGATTCTCCCTCCCACAAAAATTTGCATTGTTATTTCTATAATCATATTTATACCAGTTTTTGGGGATATCCAATTTTTATTTTCAGCCATTTGCTAAAATAAAAAACACACACTGATGATAGGGAGATGTGGTGGTTGTTTTGCTGGCCGTGCGGAGAGATGCTGAGCCGAGAGGACAGGACGTTTCTCTCATCACCGCAGAGGAGGATGGTGTTTCGCCCATACGGGAGAAGGCCCAGGGCCCGGGGCCCGGGTCCCCGGTCCCGGCTTTTATCGGCGACGCCAGGGCTTGTTTACAGACTCCCGGGAGCTGTCTCTTCTTATTATGGTCGGAGGTGAGGAGGAGAGCTCTGGCAGGAGCGGCGGCAGTCGGCCCACGTTTGTTCAGCTGCAGACAGACGCCGTGTTTTGTCTGACTCCCTCTCCTCGCCATATACAGGCCCGGCCTGGACCTCAGCCCCGCGCAGTAGCCTGAGACGCATCAGACTGTCTCATTCCACAGTTGCCTCAGATAAAAGATCTCTGTGGAGAGGAGGGGGGGGGGGGGTAGGGGAGGGGAGCTGAGCTCGGGGGGATAGCCACAACCCAGAGGACGGAGGTTTATTTATTTATTTATGCGCTTATTCATATAGCACAACATGCTTCAAGATTAAATAATGAGAAACAATATGCACGCAAAAAAAAACCATAAAAACAGATCGAGCTAAATCCTACTACAATATGCGGACTGTAGAAAAGGTGGGGAGAAAGGAAAACAAATGAAAGGTGGTTAAAAGCTGTGAAAAAGGTGCGTGTGGATGAGTCCCCAGGTGCGGTACTGCCCCTGCACACTGGAGCCAGCTTTCTCCTCACCTGCGTGGCTTATGTAAGACACCCAGCTGTGTAAATCTGGACAGCATTTAAGAATGTGAGCTATGCTAAGCTGTGCTGGTCCAGCCTGCCTGCCTGCCGACCAAATAAATAAATAAATATGACATGTTTTTTGGCTTACAGACTCACTGTAAAACAATTTAACTACAAAATAAGAAAAAAAACATCATTTAAAAAAAAAAATGATCTAAGGATAAGAAAAATTATGAGCCAATGGGGTAAGAAAATGCACTTAAGAAGATTTCTGTAATATAATATTATTATATACAATATATACAATAATATTGGTGGTAATACGATAGGTGGGAAAAACCATAAACCATCTTAAAACCATAAAAATGTGAATTTAAAGTTGTAATACCTTAGCAGTAGTATGTGTTTTAGTATGTGAATTAGTGCCAGATTCCTTAAGATGACAATGTTTTTAATTTACTCACAAAATTGACTCCTTTAAATTTCTCTTTTGAAATGTCCTTAAGCTTGATTTTTAGCTCTTTTTAATTTTGTCCCCTTTTGTGTTTTCTGTCCGTAACTTTGTGTTTTTTTTATTTATGCTGCTACCTGTTTTGGCCAGGTCGCCCTTGAAAAACAGATTCTTAATCTCAATGGGACTTTTCCTGGTCAAATAAAGGTTAAATAAAAAATAACAGTAGTACTCAGGTTGGGGTTTCTGTCATGGCTCATCGTCCGGTTCTAGTAAAGCAGAATTTCTCAGGTTCAGTGAGCAGAGCTGGCATAGGCCCTGTTGGTAGCGCTCTATAAATTCACTGGAACCAGCGGCTGTGCTTCTGAGAACTGCTCACTCCTGCCCTCTCCCCAGGAGAACCAAAACATTCTGTCACGGTTTGTTTTCATTGCTCACCAGTCGGCTCATCCCTCTTGACTGCGGTGGACATGATGTGGATTAGGCTGCGTTCACTGGAAAGAAGTCACATGTACAGTGTACAGTCACCGTGCTCGCTCGCTGTGTTTGCGCTTCAACCAGGCCACTCACTCACTCGCACATTTCGCCAAACCAAGGTTTGGCCCGAGACGGTTCTTTTGCGCTTGCTCGCTCGCCACCATCCGGTTATGTGATCACCCCGGATGTTCCGCTCAAGTGAATTTGGGACAGGTCCGAGCGTTGATTTACGGGAGTAGCGATGGACAGCCTAGCAGGTTTAGGGGCGTAAATCTCCAAAAGCGCCGAGAGAGAAATCTAACCATGCTGGGTGATTGCATAACACGGGGAAAGTGTCTGACAACAGCTGGAGAAATAATGGAGGACACCACTGGCGTACGTGTGAACTGGGGGTGCACTGTGCTTTCCAGTGACCATTACTTCAGTCTTCAGAAACACTTGTCCCAAACTGTGGGAACCTTCTTTGATCCCCCTTCCCCAGCCCCATCCCCATCCCCAACCTCTACCCCAGTGGGATGTATGTGGGCAACCCCTCTCCTCGTACCTGTTCCACCCTCAGGTGATCCCCTCAAAATCCCGCCAAGTCCCCCCATCACTCTGGGACAGGTCCATGGCAGGAATTGATTTGAATAAAATCTCCTTTTTATTAAAAGCAGGATGCTGGACTACTTCACCTTAGTGTGTTACGATTGTTCGGGGACGCAACGCGCAAATTACATAACCAGCATAAGGGCTGGAGGCAAGGGGAGGGGAGAGGAAGGGAGGGGAGGGGTTATGTAAATATGTAAATCATTGCTTTATGTACTATAACTATTCCTGAAACTTTCTCCCTCTGTCTCTTTTGTGTTGTCAGTCGGGATTATGTGGACAAAAGGGAAGAGGCCAGACAAGCCAGAGAGGAGAGGTACGTGCGTGTCCTCCAGCACAGCATTGCTATTCTGCTACATTTTCACTTCCAAACCCTCATACACACATGTTAAAATGTCAGGTGTTACATCAACACTGTTGCAATTTATTCTTCTGTAATATAGTATATCTGATCCCCCTCTGGGATTCAGATGAACACTTTTGGAGTTGAGGTAACACTCGACATTCTACTCTGCATGTAGTCTCAGTCCAGAATCCTTCATCTAAACAAAATCTAAACACAATATTGCATTTGGTAGAATTTAGCTTACTTTGGAATTGACAAAGTGCCAACACTTTACAGGCACTTGGGTTGTAATCTTTGAAGAATTAGCAGAAGTTTAGCATGTGGTTATCATTTAAGATGTGAAACAATTCCAAGAGATACCTGAGCTTCATTTTGAGTCTTCTGGACAAAAAGTCAATAGATTTTTTTTTAATCTTTTTTTTTTTTACAAAAACAAACCTCCATGAAAGTGTTTACTTGAATGTGCCAGGTCAATAGCCCATTACGAGGCTTTTTATAAATCTTTGGTGCGTCCAACCAAACACTGAGGTTTGTTTCCACATTAAGCACCCAAATGTTGGTGCTGCAGTGTATTAAAAGATTTAGTGCCTGTCAGAGACAGCAACAGAGAGAGTGAGCTATCGATGGTAACGGCTTCATGATTTGATTTGATGTTGTTGTTGATCTGTGGTTGGACACCAAATTGCCATGTGCCACCCCAAACCCCCTGCACCCCAACCACCCTAGGGATCACCATGGAAATAAGCTGTTTCACGTATCCTGTGTGATCCTTGGTAATTTTAAGGTACTTGGTGCTGTTCCTGCATGCACTTCCTCTTTTAATTGATTGATTGATCAATCAATTAACTAGTCAATTAAACACCACAGTTTGTACTGCCATATTGTACAAGCATTGCTTCAGTCCTGACACAGATCTGAAAGGTGCAGTTGCACAGAGGTCCATGATATTCAGGTGGACAGCTGAGCAACTGAGTGTTCAGGCTCCAGGCCTCTCTCCTGAGTGGAATGTGTCTCAGTGGATACTCTGAGGCATTGTAGCTCTGACTCAAATCCCAGTCTTATAATTGTATAATTGTTTTCAGGTTAAAAATCTGCTGTACTTTGCCAAAGCATTTTCCTCGCTGGAAGAGAGAGGGAAAAAAAGATTCCAGCCTCCTTTCTTTTTCATTTTCTTTCTTTCATTCTTTTTTAAACCATGCACTTCCAACAAAACTTGGTGCCAGCAAACTGATTATGTTGGCTTATTTGCAAGTTAGAATTGTGAGAAAATCGGTATCAGGCTATTTTTTAGAGTCAGTAGAGGAATTATATTTTCTTTGCCTAGTTAACATCTTATGAAATATGTTATGCCATACACTGCAGTTGTGGATCTTAAACATTACAGTGATTTATATATTCATTTTTTGTTCACTGAAAAATTGCCTGAAGTGTTGGACCAGACGAAATGGATCTGTTTACCAAGAATTCATTCAATGAAAAGCGGTTCTTTCATCAAGATTAAAACCACTTAAAGGAAAGATTAAGAAAGAGAAGCATTAAAATAGTTTTGAGTAATCCACCTGTTTCTCTTGAGGATGAACACTCAAGAAAGATTTTAAGGCGGTTTGTTTGTAAAATAATCAAAAAAAGTCACACAAATGTAGCCATGTAGACTGTAATCACTAATTAATGGTTAACTGTGTTAGTAACGCACACTGAAGTCGGCGCATCAGTAGCAATTGTTGTTGGCCAGTTACGCTTTTTAACATTCATCCATATGACCAAGCAACTATTTTTGTGTTTGTATGTTTGTTTATTTTATTTCAGTTTTTTGTCGCAAACACAAGCACATGCATATAACTAATTAAATAAAGGTTTAACCTTTTCACACTCCATGACGCGTAATTGCTGGGTTTCTAATTTAGAGAATCCAAAGTGCGAGGCGGCACCCAATGGCGAAAGAAATGTTGTTGCTTTTCTTGAATAGGCAACAGATGTATGGGTCCGGTGGGACAACAAAATCCGCAGCTGTCGGTAAAATATAGGTGTCAGGGCCTCTCTACGCCTGTTGTACATTAAGACGTTTAGCAAAAACACGACAAGGTGTGTAATTGCCGTTGGACATGCACCAGATAAGATACTGTCGAATGATGTATGCGCGTGCGAGCTCCGAAGTCTCAGAAGGGTGTAGCTTTAACATAACTTAATGCCTTATGCAGTATTATCTAAAACATGAATCCAATTTTAGGTTAAGGGATTACTTTGAAGAAATATCATTCGGGCTGTGTTGCTTTTTATAGTAGCAACCACATTCAAGGGAAAGAGATAAGCTTACCAAAAAATTAAAATAGAACAGAAGGAACGATGTGTATGATAAGAGACATCTGGAAATAATTCATTTTCAGACTGCTTTATGTTTAATGTGCCTCTTGCACATGCAAAAAGCGGTTAAACTGTAATGTAGGAAGTTTCCCTTTGAATCGTCGATTAATGCATTGAACAAATTTTAAATCAGATCATACGTGTGGGCATGTGAGGGTTCGTCATACTAAACACTTCGGGGTAAAAGAGACAGGTCGTCCTTTAAGTCTGTCGGCACCAATTTCATTTATCCGTACAGAACGTGGCGTGGAAGTAATGAGTGGGAAATAGAGGCTGGGTTCGCACTTCCAGTTCATTAAAACTGTGTAGTGCTAAAGTAAATGTGTTTCTATCAGACTGTACGGGGCGGAAACGTGGAGAATTTCCCTCCTCTCTGGAATGGTTACAGGTTACCGCAGAATCCCTTGTGAGCGCTGGAGATTTATGCGGTGGACGGCACATCTTGAAAAGGTTTAGGTTGATTTACCTCTGATGTTCTGCCTTCCCACTGGAAAGCGAACTCCCGTTGAATATGTCCGCTGTTAGTTTGATAGGAGAAACTCGGCGGAGAATTTTCTGAGGAAAGATAATTTTGGAAAAACAAAAAAAGCAACGGAACGCAGTAAACTGAAGAAACAGACAAACTCTCATCATTTATGCACTTCCACAGCTAAAGGATATCGCCGAAACTGTGGAGCTTAGCAATTAAATTGGAATAAGATCATTGTGCCTTAGAATCGGTTTATTGTTGTGCGAAGAGGACGGAAAAGCACATGGGAAATTGCCCGTCAAAGAACGGTTGACTACCTCTCTATCATTCCTCCCACCTCCCAGCCTGTGTCGCGCTGAAAAACAACGCGTCACATTTACTCTGAAGAAATAACGGAATGTAACGTGTTCCAGGTACAAGACTGTGGAAAAGCTAGCGGCGGAGGAGTACGAGAGGGAGCGCACGAGACTGGCGCCGAGGGGACGGAGCGAGCTGACCCTGAGCCTAAGCCTGAGCTCGCATCCTCCCAGCTCCTCATCGTCCCGCTGTGCTACCCCTTCCTCTGTGGAGTCCCAGGAAGACGCAACTGCTTGTCTGTCCTCGAAACAAGGTAAAAAAAAAAATAATAATAATAATAATACTCATCCGCTTTTCACTCTTTTCTCAGCAGCACAGAGTTTCATCATTATCACATTTTGCTGAGCCGAGACCTTAAAGATGAAAAATGTTTGGGAAATAGCTGTGTATGCAAAATCAATGCAGAAGTAGAAGTAAATTGTCAATCGGATGAAATTGCGTGATGGTACACAAAAATTCTGAAGTTAAGCATTGTAGCCATTCTTCATTCAAGGAACTGGGAATACTTTTTTAAAAGTATTGTAAGTGATTGAATCATAGTTTATCACATAACTTGGGGGAGATAGCTTTGTAGACTCTTTACCAGTCTAAGTGTCACAGGTAGTCATTGAAAGCAATATAATGCTGGAACTTGCGTTTAGTACAACGCATTTCCAGACTTTGCACTTAATAAACTGCAACACTTAATTCTGTGCACAGTTTTAATGGACACCTGCCACGCTGTAGCACACAGAGCTCTCTTTAAAGCAAGCTGCTTAATTGGCTGGGCAGTCCACAGATCCTGAAAGAAAACTTAATTTCCTCTCCAAGTGATCTGTAATCCGATGCACTTTTCTGAGGTAATGGTGCAAATTCATTCGTAGCACAAGGTCGCTGGTTCTGAAATCCTTGTGGTGCTGGTAGAGACAGCCCCTGCAGAAGAGAGACAGTGCACACTTATGCATGCAAACAATGATGGCAAAGTGCTGGAAGTCACCGGGTCAGCCACGGATTGGTTGCCATGACGTCTGAGCCCCTCTTCCGTCTGGAGCTGAAAGGCTAATTCAAGCATCAACATTTATACAGTCTGTTGTGCTGCACTGAATTTAAATAGCTGTATTGCTTCTTCACAGATGTCATAAACATTGGATGAAGTACCATTGAGTCTTGGTGTTTGTGCTTGCTTTACATTAGTTATTACTAGTTTTGTTTACCCCTTAACAGTTTCATGCAGTGTATCAGAAATGATATGCTACAGTCTAATTTGACTTTGAGTAGACATATACCGATTTTGTATGGATTGGTAACACAGTCTTTTCTGGATTTTGATTTAAAATCTTTAGCATGCATTACCATTGCTATTAGTGCGTCCAAAGACACAGTAGGGTTGTGTCACATAGTATGGTCTCTTTTCTCTTTCATCTCTGCTCTGCTTTTTTGGAGGATTTCCTAATGAAGACACTAGTGGCCAAAAGCATCTGTAATGCTAAGTTTGGAAACAAATGCCACATTTACATGTACATATACTGTATGTATCCTCACACATACATCCAGTACAGACATTTAGCATTGTGAGTTGACCTTCTTGGCCTGTCCTTTGGTTTGGCCTCACCTTTGGCTTGACCCTTGACCCGTGACATTGAACTCTGCCTCTAAGTCCTGGGTCAGAGCTTTTCTCTTCCCTCAGAAATGTGTTTATTGACCTGCCATCAAGATCCTGTACCGTGTCATCCTTTCAGAGGGTTTGCCCGGGACCTGTTGACCTTCGTCTCTCCTCTCCAATCATCCCTTGTCCCCTTTTGCATTTATTTTCCTTCTGCTTTTAAATGTTTAAACTCTTCTATGCTTCACCTCAGACTCTAAACTCCAATCTCCTTGATTCCCCTCCTTCATTCCACAACCCTTGAGCGAGCTCGCTGTCACAGAATCTCTGCATTCCTTTTCCAGCATTCTTCACTTTATCCAATCTGTATTCCGGCCCTCTACAAAGAAACTGCTCTTATATCTTATTTCTTTTTGATCTGGCTGTGGCCTTTTCATTCCATGGCTTATACCATCTCCCCTGCTCTTGCAGTATCCCGTAATCTCTGCCGCTGCTAAGTTTAGGGTTTTCATCTTAGTCTGCCCTTAACCCATCACTTTTATCAGGTCTGCTTGAGATTGTGGTCTCTCGGTGTGATAGGATTGAGTTAGCCTGCCGCAGCACATGCAGAAAGTGTGATAATTCTCTTGGCATAGATTTGAAATGGCTGCTTAGGAACGGCTAATTACATTGAATTTGTAATTAGCGCTTAGCAGGTGAGATTCATGCTCCCACGGTAAATCTGGGCAGACAGGTTTATATCATGCTGATATAGTTGTGATATGTCTGGGTTATTTTGGTTATGCCTTTGGATAGATAGTCATGAACCCAGCACAGGAATATGGTAAGCTTCTGTGTGTGTATGTGTGTGTATGTGTGTGTGTGTGTGTGTGTGTATGTGTGTGTGTGTTCCTTACATTCTTCAAGTTAAGATGTCAGTAAGTAATGGGTGTGTGCACATTTTGGATTCTCCAGGAACACAACATCTCAAATTAGCAAAAGATAGCTATGGCAAATGGTGTTTGCTTTGGCTTGCTCTGGGGCCTGAGAGCCTGAGGGAGGATTGCTGAGGGTTTCAGTTGCTAAGTGGTGACTAGCGCCGAGTCTGGATGGCAGAGGGAGGCCACGGCCCCGGGGTCATTAGTCTGTGGTCGCCATGCAATTTGTCTGTGATTACGGGGGGATTTGTTCTGTTTGCAGTGCCACTTGTCTGTGATTGTAGTCTGAATGGTCTGTGATTGCACTGTGGGCTCGGTTGTGGTGGAACGCAGCCTCCGTCCTTGTGATGGTGATATTTCAGTAGCATTTGCTTGTGGGAACCATATGTGTAGCTCTTATGGCACAACACAAGCTGTTAGAGGCATATAGATTCAAATCCTAAGCTGGGTAGCTATGTTATAATATATAATAATTATATAATAACAAGGTTATAATAGCTGTATAACAATGATATGCATTTCAAATAATTTGCTATATAATGCAATAAGCATGTTAGTTATATTCTGGGGCCTCAGAGGTTGAATTTTCAAACGATCAAATCAATACAATAAACTCTTGTTCTTCCTCTTTAAATAATGGCTTGCTGCAAAGAGATCTATATTTACTCACACGCTTTCAGCAAAGTGAATTCATAACATAAATAACAGTCTTACAATGTGCAGGGTTCTTAGGCTTTCATTCATGGAAATGAATGTGATAGCTTAGGCCTACATCTTTGGATTTAGATTTTTTCTTTGATTTTTTTTTCTCCGTTTGCAGGTGTGTAATCAATGTTGATTGATTGTGGTATTGTATCTGTTTCGGTTTTGAATAATCACAGATCTCAGTGTTTGCTGATTCAGATGTGCTGACGCTTGGGGGATGAAATTCCTCCGAAGGCCTCGCTGATTCAGTGCCAGAGACCGAATTATTTTGAAATGAAAGGGCTCAGGTTTAATGGTCCAAACTCATGGTGGAAATAAAGCGCATTACCTTGAGCAGTTGAACGCTGTGTTTATTTCAAAACTATGCAGTGTCTGTTTCACACAAGTACAATGTAACAGGCTCGAGGGTGCAATTTCGAAATCCCAAACTGCCATAGACCAAAGTTTGCCAATGACGCAGATATTACACAAATCTGGATTTTCAGCTGATGTGTCAATATATTACATATCGATATAATACAGCCTCTTTTTAGCAGTTCGCCGTGAGTTTGTATTGTCAGAACAGAGGCATAAACGTTAGCCTAATATTTTAACATGACATTCATTCCAGACAAGGGGCAACCTACAGCCTAGCAGCAACGCTGCTCAACTAAGAACCAGAGGGGTTTTGGTTCAAGCCCTAGTCAAGCCACTGTGAGATCAGTGCAGCTTCTGGGCCATTGAGCAAGACCCCTAACCCCACATTGCTTCTGTGGGGGAGGGGGGTTGGTTAGTCTTACCAACCATAAGTGGCTTTGGTTGGAAAAAGTGTAAGTAAAGTGACTTTAATGTTACATCCAGCATCGTGCTCTCACATGATGTATCCATGTGAAGCCTTGGGTCTTGTTGAGGTGATGATGTAGCTCCACAGTCTCAGAATCAAATCAGGCAGTGCTCTGTTGTCCCAGAGGGAGAGTATAATTATCCCAAACATCATGCAGAAAAGAAGAGTTTAACTCATCTGGGCCCATCCCTGCCATACCAAAGACTCCAGCTGTGCACGATATGTATCACTTGGGCCGTGAATGCCCGCGCCCCACACCGCTCAGCTGGTGGGCCTTCGGGTGAAAAGTAGCCGCAGATGGCCAGACACGCTTTGGAGACTTTGGGTGCTGCACTGTCCAGATTTGGGAAATAAAATTTAAAAAGATGTTGTAAAGAAACAGATGTAAACACAGTAGAGGGACATTTTCAAATTAATGATTGCTAAATTACATCCCACTGTTAAGATAGGGGTATGGGTTCACTGCTCACTGTCTTTCTCGTAATTGCTTTTTTAAGAAGTATGTCAGTTTAATGAGTAATAGCATCTATACATTTCCCTGGAGATTTAGGGTAATTGATCTGGTTGAATTGGTTTAATAGCCTGTTGCCATGTGTTTTTCAACTGTCACGCCCTTACACTCAGTTTCCTACCAAAGCAGGCCGAACGAACATTGTCCTAGATTTTGCATTCCAGTTGATGGGGTTTCATATGGTTGTATTGAGACCTCATGGCCTGACTGTGTGCTGTACCACTGCAGGACCCCACAGCACTACTGACATGAAGGGCTGCCCGAACAGTAGCTCACACAAACACAAAAGCATTCAAAGCATTCACCTTTTGTTGACTCTACCTTGCTTACCGACTGCAAGTGAAATGAAACAGTTCATTCACATGACAGGTCTGCCCCCCTTCCCTCGGTTTTTGTTTTATGTAAGATCGAGATTTGGACTCGTTAACCTTTTAATCTAAGTTTCCTAAAGCTACATGCACCGTTTGAGGTAAATTCTTTGTTTAGAACTCCTGGAACGTCCGAAATCAGTAGAGTGGCGCGGGTCGAGTCACCCTGCAAGATGTCATGACAGCTGCACCATGTTTTTGTTTTCTTTTTTCTTTCTTTTTTCCTCCCGTTATTCTTTTTTGTTTGTTTGTTTGTTTGCTTTTCCATCGGAAAACTAGTCCTTCTTTTTCCATTTCCGCAGCAAAAAAGTGTAGGCTACATCAAGGAGGTAGCATGCAGCGGATTGTGGGAATCGTGGGTGCAGACAGAGCATGTCGGTAGCATGCAGGGGATTATGGGAATTGTGGGCACAGACGGAGCATGTTGGTAGCACGTGTGGGATGACTTGCGTGCTGGGAAGCAGCTTGGAGCTTCCTGAGCAGACTGAACCGGGAACCTTCTCACCCCTTTGTAGTCAAAACAGAAGCTCTACTTTTGAACATTTTGGGCTTTTTTAAAACCTGAAACCTCCCTGCCTCCCTCCCACCGCTCTTGCGGTGCAGTATCATCACATTGTTTATTTGCGTTGAGGACTCCCGTTGCCCATGACGACACTGCTTATGGTTTACATAACTTTGCGTATACAACATGTACATCTGGAGTAGGACATCGGCGGAGTTTTGTCTGTTTTTCTGGAGGCGCGGCGGTAGAGGATTGACAGTTAGGGCCGGGCCAGCAGGAGTAGGTGGAGGAGTTGATGCAGCAGCAGCAAAAATATCTGGAATTGAAGGTTCTGTTTTAGTCAGTCAACACAGAAAACTTTCATTTAAAGTGTTATTGAGGAGGAGTGGGGGGGGATTCAGTAGTCCTTGAAGGATTCAGAAGAGGATTTGGGGGTATTTCCTTTTTTAAAGAAAAGAAGAAGAAAAAAAACTGACAAAAGCATGTCTGTTTTTATTTCTACTTCTCTACAGCTCGGTCTCCTACATGACAAGTGTAGTACACTCAGAGGTTGCATTGACACCATAATAGTGCTTAATGGAATGCTCTCTTCTGCATAGTATATCTTATTTTCCAATTGGGGGTGTGTCATACCTCCTGACTTATTTAAGCACTTATGACTTGTTGCATTCAGCTCAGAAGTTTAAGCCAGTAAGGAAAGCATGGTGAATTAAAACTAAATAACGAGGTGCAACATGGAAAGTGCAACACTGTTAAAAAGCCATGAATGACAGACAGTAGCTGAGCATATGCTCACGGTATGTCCATAGTATTTCATATTTACCAACATTTGTTTCCACCATGAATACGTGCTATTTTAATCTTATTTTTTAGTTTAAATTTACGTTTAATGGTCTATTACACAAGGAAAAAGAATGTGCAAATTCACAAAGGTGTGAAAGCTTGATAAACAAGGCCAATTGTGTTTGACAACGGTTTTGAAATTTCACAATTTAAAGATATTTCACTGTGCAGCACATGTACGTATGATAATTACAACTCCAAAACGTGTTATATCATGCAGTCTGTCATCTTAATTTATTATTAATGGTGTGTTTCTTCTGCAGCACTGGTCAGTGAGCCAGAACCAGAATCAGACGTCCAGCCCGCGACCAGCCCAGAGCCAGAAGCAACAGAACCAGAGCCCTCTACAGAACCTGAGGAGGACCAGAGCCCAGAAGAGACAGTGGCAGCAGATCAGGAGCAGGAAGTTGCTCAGGTAAAGCCGGAACAGGAAGCAGAGGAAGGAGATCGGACTGCTGTTAAAGAGGAGGAAGTGAGGAAAGAGGAAGAGGAGAGGCTCGTGGAGGCGGAGCCAGTGGCTGAGGCGGAGCCAGAGCCGGAAGTAGTGGTTGAACAGGAACAAGAGCAGGCGCCGGAACGGGAAAGTGAGGACAACGTGGTCTTGAGTGAGAAAGAGAGGCAAAATGAGGAAGTGAATGAGAAAGACAATTGTTCCGCCTCCAGCATCTCCTCAGCCAGCAGCACTTTGGAGCGGGAGGAGAGGGAGGAGAAACTTACCAGCGACAATGAGACAGGTAAGAGTTGCCAAATAGGCAAATAGCCACACTACCCTAACCCTTCTTGCCAACCTGTTGAAGCTAACCAGGTGTGGGTCTGGTTAGTGCATAAGTGGAAGAGTTCCTGCTCCAGGGAGAAAATGAGTTGTTGCTCCAATGCCCTAGCACAGTGATGGGGACACTGTACTGTCGGATGTGCCGTCCTTCAGAAGAGATATTAAACGAAAATGCTGACTTAGTTCACAGTGCTCATTAAAAGATCCCATGGCATTTTTCATTGGAGTAGGGGTGTCAACCCCTTTGTCCTATTCCTATTCCAAAAAAAACGTGCTCTCCACACGATGATAAGATCTAATTTGGGAAATATTTCTTAATTGGTTAAAACAGTTGTCTCCGCTAACTTATTTATTATGTCTGTGTGAAGAATTTTTTGTTGCATATACTGTATTAAAGTTATTGTGAAAATACAGTTATGATTATTATTATTAGTTTTACTAGTAGTGGTAGTGACAATATTAAGTTATTATTGTAGTGACTATTATAACTGGTGCTGCTCTGTGTTTTCCCATGACCTCAGGCCAGTGGGCACAGTGCATTAAGGATGTGGATGTGAATGAGCAGTGCAGCAAGATCCTCAACAACAAACTCTTCATGTTGGACATGCTGTATGCCCAAAACAAGAAGCCCCCGGAGAACGAGGAGGAGGAGGGTGTGAAGGACAAAGAGGAGAAGGGCCTCGAGGAACAGGACCCTTCTGTCGCCAGCCTGGCCGCCAGGATTTCCACGCTGGAGGCCAACAGGCAAGCCTGTGAGGAGAACGTCAAGAAGATGGACGTGGGCCACCTGGACAACCAGGGCAGCGTCCGGGCCTTCGCGGAGAAGTTCGGGGACCTGGTGAAGGGGCTGGTTTCGCCTCCCGAAATCGAGGCGCAGGAGAAGCAGCAGCAGCCGGAGAAGGCCGCCCCCTCACCGCTGCCCCCCAAGAAGGAGTCGGACTACATCTGGGACCAGCTGATGGCCAGCCCCAGGGAGCTCCGCATCAAAGACATGGACTTCACCGACCTTGCCGAGGAGGACGACCTTGACATTTTAGACATGGGCACTATGATGGGGCCGGGCGATCCAGTCCCACCCCCGCCTCCACCCCCGTGCATCTCCGCCCTCCCCCCTCCCCCGCCCCTTTTCGGATGCCCCCCACCCCCTCCGGTCCCAGGCATGATGATGCCCCCACCCCCGCCCTTCGTCGCCCCAGCCCCACCTACGCCGGCCCATTTGGGCTCCCCACAGCTCAGTCGGGGGGAGCCTCCACTTTTCCAAAAGAAGAAGAAGACAATCCGACTGTTCTGGAACGAGGTACGGCCCGTGGACTGGCAGTACCGGAACCACAAACGCTGCCAGGAGTCATTATGGTCTAAACTGGAGCCGATCAAGGTGGATACATCCAAACTGGAGCACCTCTTCGAAACCAAGTCTAAGGAGCTTCCCGTCACCAAGGTACCATAAATTTTCGAGATCCACCCAACACCAAAATATTCTGACTTAAAACAATATTCCATGTGCTATACTGTACGGTATTGGTTACATTACTGATGTGACATAGCTGCCCTGTTTGTTAAGTTATAGAGAAAATAAGGGAGCATTACTTTTTTGAAAACCTAAACAACAACCTGCACTGTACAGTGAATAGGGAGTGATTTTGGACACAGCCTTATTATTCCTTCTACTTGCTGAAGCCACAGCTTTCCATCTCTGAGTATAGAGTATTAGCAATTGGCTTTTGGCTGTGAATGCGCCTCCTACTTCACAACTTATCATTATTTTTTATTGGTGGCCTGTCTGCCATGCTGGTCCTTTCCTGACATGCATATTAGCCTCTGATATTGTCCAGAGAGCGACTACAGTAAGGCCAGCAACGTGGCTGCTGGCTCAGAGGGAATGTGTACATGCAGTTGAGCCAGATCATTTGTTTGTACGGCTGCTCTTATCTTAGATCTGAGTGGAATGAACTGACCGAAGAGTAATGTGCATGAAAGCAAGTGGAGAAAAAGTTCCAAGGCACTCTCTCTTGTAGAAAAAAAAAATTAAATGACCTTTTTTGAGTTGGCAAATGTAAAATAGCAAAAGAGAAAGATGCACCAACGTGTGGTAGATTGCTGCCTTCATAAGGGTGGACAGGAGAAGAGAGAGGTGTAAATAATGTCCATTGCTTTGGCTAAATGTGGCCCAGTTTTTACCTTCACATGTCTCCATGCGTAAGGCCTCGGTGGCAAAACAGCACCTCTTGATCCATCACTCAGGCCGAGGTAGTATGTTCCCCTCCTATTGCTGTTGAGGGTCATTCTGTAACCTTCATCACCATGACCGGTCCTTATCCAGCAGGCAACGTGCAAAAAAAAAAAAAAACATCAGCAAGCAAACGTCAAAAGTCGCGCCTCTCAGGTCTGTCATTCTGTGTGCGCTCGTCGAGGAGACTGTATTTCAGGGTTTCCCGCTGTGAGATCTGCTGAAGTGACACATGTGCGGCCGTTTAACCCCCCCCAAGAGCTCGGGAGACACGTGTTCACGTTCCGTAGCACTTTTTTTTTCTATCACGAGGAACATTTGGAATGCATTGTGTTGCTTGGACCGCGTTCAACCAGTGTCACCCTGGGTTTCTGCTTTCAACCTAAAGAAAAAGGCACTAGATTCGAAACAGATCGGATTAAATGTAGGTCAACCCCATTCCGCCATGGAGAGAAAAAAAAGACAGAATGATGGAGTGCCATAGATTCCCCCCTAATATCTTTTTAAGCTGTATCAAAGGTGCAGCCATTTCCCCTGATCTGGGAGCTCAAAGGCCTCTCTGTCACTTTGAATTTCAGGATCTGAGGGAGTAGAAAAAAACCCTCATTTCTAGGAGGCCACACAGACAGATTAAATCTCACAACGGTCAACATTTAGCGTTTTCGTTAGAATTCCAACGTTCTTTTTTTACGGCTAATCCATCATTAAGCTATTTTCCTTCTCTCCATGGTAGACCTTATTTAGCCCTACTGTATGGGTTTTCAGAGTTTTCCTCCATGACTCCAGTATGCTTTGCTGGAACTCTTGCTTCTTGATCATCAGAATTATTTCCCAATTTGGGAAGCTGAGCTGGGCTAGCTTTCTAGTCATGTTTGAAAAGAGCACGTCACATTGCAGTCTTTTTGGCATCCAGGAAGCAGACAACCGAGATTATTCCCTACTGTGTATTGTTCTCTTAGTCCTTGTCACTGCTATTACAAAGAATTTGATATAGATTTTTTAAATAATATGATGCACTGAATATGGTAATGATTTTCCCACATGCTTTTGATGTTCTCGAACAGGACAGACATTACTATCTGTCCGAGGTTTTCGTTGGCAAATTTACTGTTTAAGTGTGATTGCGGTAACTGCCTCTGGTCAGTACTGTTCTTGAGATAATGGCCTCTCTGGAAAATATAAAGCTTATATCCAAACTGTAATTCAGCTCGAGTCGGACGATGCGTGTTCACTTGTTTAGAAAACCCTAAAGACAAGCGAAGCTGTGGTCTTAGGCCACACAAGTGCTGCAGTTGCCATGAAAATCATTTTCTTTTTAGGAGTTTGGGCCCATCCACAAGTGAGACCCAAACTTCACACAGATCACCCCCACACCTGCTCCCCTTGTTATGAGGAGTGTGGCGTATAGGGGTGAGGATTTCTGAGTGTTGGCAGGCACTAAAAACACCAGCAGAGAAAAGAGAATGTCACAGGGGAACAATGCTGTTTAGTGGGACAATATGGCACCCACATGGCCATGCCCCCCCACCCCCGCCCCTGAAACTGGGGTGTATGTCAAAGAGGGGTTCTGTGTGCAAGCATGTGGTCCCCAAAGAGCTGTGACCTGGGACCAGGTGGTTCTCCAGCGGGTGCAGCTGGAGCTACACCCTGGCATCTGCGCTGGTGGTGGTGCCCACACCCTCACAACAACAACACATGCCAGCACGTCAGCTCCTTATGCCACCCTGGGTCAACGATATGAACCATGTGACCTATCAGGATGCAGGAGTGCTTCTCTCACTGGCCTGCAAAACACCGAACAAATACAGATGAAGGCTGGACAGCATGCATTGTGACATCATCAAAGCCTGCCATAAAACTTTCACAGATATTAAAAAGATATAAAGTCAGCTAAGCGTGGGTACAAAGGCAGAACACAAATTATACTGCATGCAATGCTGACACATTAAGTGTTTAATTAATACATAACATATTCGTTTTCATTCAAGAGGTTGTATAGTTCCATATGTCTTATCGGAAACTCATATTGGGTTTTGATGTTGTTGTTTTTTTGTGTTTTCCAGTCTTCAGCTGTAGCTGTTTTTGTGGGCCAATAAGAAAAACACTTTTGCATTCTCTTATATCACTGTCCAAACCTTCTCATTTTCGACCTAGGTACCCCCATCCCAACCCCCTGGCCGGTTCACAGTCCCACAATCCTTTGCTCCGGCATCGGAGGAACGTTTTTCAGGTTTTCATTAAGGCAGATAAAAAACAGAAGAAATAGCCTTCAGGTGTTCGCGTGTCGTAGGGAGGAGCGGTTTATCGTACCTCAGATTCTTATACGTATCACAGGAAGAAACGTTTGTGCTAATTACCCACATCAAAGACATTCCTCTCCACTTTGTTTCTGTAGGTAGCACAGGGGAAAGGGTGAGTCAGCCCAGCTTTGGCTATGTTTATTTTCAAGTCTATCATAATAGAAAAATAACTTAAATACAGCCTCTGTAGCTGGAAATCTTTCAGAGATAAACTCCGTGCTTTCAGAATTTAGATATGGCCTCGATCGAGGCCAAAAGTTTTTTTTTTTTTTTATGTGCGCTCTAGAACATGTGTGGTTTGTTTTTTTGAGACAGCTCTGAGTCTCTGACTTTTCCTTTTCTTGTTTTAGGCAAGTCTATGAAACCCATGGCATGTATTAGAGGTAGGGAGCCATGCTCCTAAAAAAACCAAAAAGCTCATCAGCACCATTATCTGAAAAATATACTTATCTTTTTTGCCAAAATAAAGTTGCGGATATTTGCGTCTTTTGAGAAGAGAACAAGCACGGTTGACAGCTTGGGAACACCAGTCACTGTTAATGATTAGCGATCATCTCGTCATACTTTGCTTGGCTTAATAACTCCGTGTCTTGGCTTGTTTGCAGTGCTATCGGTTTTACATTAGCGGGACATCACATTGCACCGTGTCGCACAGAGACAGCCAGCGTAGCACATCAGTAGACACTTATGAAAAACGGCAGTCCCGCGTCCCTGTGAGTCTGCACCGTTCCTCACATGTTCATGGAGTAACTCTGCTAAGACCCCACGCGTCTTTCCCAGTGAATATGATAATGTAGCTAATGACTGACCTTTTAAGGGACACTTAGTCTATCCTCTATAGCTCTTTCTGAATTACTTTAGGTAGCGAGTGTAAGTGCCTATAACACTCTTAATAATCATACACAGTCCTGTTTTAATTATTTTGAGGTGTGATTTCAGACACTTTGTTGGTTGTACACTAGTCGGTTAAATCTATTTCCACTGTCTGACCCCACACATCCTCCAGGGCCATGCCATATGGTTGCCAGTTGTGTAATTTTTCAGGAGCTGGGCTCGATTTTGGGTTTAAATCCCTGGGGGGGTTTATCTTATGCTTAGTATGCTCATACCTTTGAGTGGGGTATTTTACCTGAATCATTTCAATGTATATATTGGTTACATAAATGAATATATTAATATCTCTAAGTTGCTGTTTATGGAAGTGTGTGCGGTGTGGTCCAAAAGGGCAGTAAAGGTTGCTCTTTGATCCAGTTCTGGTCCGGACCCTGGGGGTAGGTCTGTCTAGCAGGAGTCAGTGTGTGACCCAGACTCTGTGGCTTGTCCGGTTCAGGTAGACTGAGAATAACCATTAGAAATAGGAACTGAAAGGCTGCGCCGTGTCTCCTAGCGTGCCCAGCGTCACGGACTGCAGCATGGAAATATTTTCATCGTGCTTATCAGGCATTAGGTCACGGTAAGCAGTTTGGAGAGGAAGTCAGTATTTGTCGTCAACATGCCTGACATACATTTTTCTTTTGCTCTGATGTCACCACTGTTCTCTGATATTCAGTGGGTCTTTTTGTGCTTTTTTGTTTGTGTATGTGGAATGTTTGCTAATGGGATGATAGATTTTATGGGATATTATAGATTTTATGGGATATTATAAATAGTATACACATTAGATTTGCCTTGGTAACAGCTTGCCTTGATCATGCCAAAACGTCCTGTCTTTATAGGTGTTTAATTGCAGGACTTATACGTCTATATGTGTGCTGTTGTCTGTGGACAGTCATTCAAGCCTTGTTATTCAATCAAACTGTTCTGAAACAGAGAACTACTGTATGTTATCCATGCTGTGACTTCTATCATAATATTTATAAGGAAGCAATTGAGTCAGTGTGGAGTCTGGAAAAAATGATGTGTCGTTCTTCAGCCTAAGAGAGGTATTGATAATGTTGATGTTCCACAGAGCAGTTTGTCTCTGTAAAACTCCAACAGTGTCTGCACAAGATACACTTCCTGTAATTTAAAGATGGTGATTCATAGAAATATGGTGTCAGTGTATTAGTATTTTGCCATAAAGGTCATTTTGCTGTCTTCCTCATAAAATTAATTCTCACTTGCCGTGACATGCAGTGTTGAATTACAGATTCAATATAAGCATCCTGTTTATAAACAAAATTTTTACTCAGTTTTTTTATCTCCTCTGCCACCTCTGTCCATTTCCATTAATTGAGTATTCTGTAGAGTGAAAAAGTTGAGCAGATTTGACTGGAGCGGGATTTTAATTTCAGCCATTTTAATACCACCCTGGACCAAACCAGGCTGTAGCATGGAGAATGTCATCTCCTAGGAGATAAATGATCCCTTATCTCTCTGCATCTCTCTCTCTCTCTCTCTCTCTCTCTC
The DNA here is from genome assembly GCA_019788955.1 of Albula glossodonta. Taxonomy (NCBI): domain Eukaryota; kingdom Metazoa; phylum Chordata; class Actinopteri; order Albuliformes; family Albulidae; genus Albula; species Albula glossodonta. The sequence continues at coordinate 70,383 of JAFBMS010000463.1, read as the reverse complement.
CCAGAAAACGGCAGCAGACGGCAAGAGGCAGGAGATCATCGTCCTTGACTCCAAGAGGAGCAACGCCATCAACATCGGGCTGACCGTCCTACCCCCACCTCGCACAATCAAGACGGCTATCCTCAACTTCGACGAGTACGCGCTAAACAAGGAGGGCATCGAGGTGAGAAGGACGGGGCCATAGCCTGTCTCCTCTGGGGGGGAGTGCCAGTGTAGGATGTTGGTTAGGGTTTGGGGTTACAAATTCAGCATTGGCAGGTTCAATTACATTACATTGCATTACATGACATGACATGACATGACATGACATAGGAGCAGCCTGCAGGCTAGTGGTTAAGGTACATGACTGGAACCCCTGAGGTGGTTGATTCAAGCAAGGCCCTTAACTCCCAGGAGGTCCTTGGTTAGCATAATCAACTGTAAGTGGCTTTAGATAAAAGCATCAGCTAAATGACTGTACTACTCCATTACATTACAGGCCTTTTGCAGATGCCTCCAGAGCGACCTACAGCTCTGGGATGAGAGTGCCAAAGCACTGGAGTGGGGTGAAAATCCCAAGTGCCAGAGGGGATAGCATAAACCCTGTGAATGACCTGTTGAAGAAACGACAAAAAGAAAAGCATTAGTAGCAACAGCAATCATAAAACAGCAAAATTAGGTTCCCTGGTAGAGCCCTGCAGTGTTACCCATAAGCAAGGCGTCTTCCCCAAAACGAATCAGCAGATACTCCGCTGTATAACTTGAGGTTAAAATATACAACAAATGAAGTCATTATGGATGTATGTAATGTTAGGCTTACTACAGGAAAAGTTACTATTGATTCTTATTGCAGAGTTGTATTCCCAGTGAAATGTGTCCAATTATTTGGTATTTCTATCCCTCCACAAGGAGACTGTGTGTGTCAGTCAGCAGTAATCTGTAGTTTTGAAATGGGATCTAGTATGATTATATGGTTATGAAGCCATATGGTTTATGGTTATGATATAAAACCCCAGGGAAAGTGTTTTATTGGATTTATCAGGCCTTCAAAGGCACCCCCAGATGACACACTTTACCAGTACTGCCTGGTATTGCTGTGTTTATGATAAATTATTCCAGAGATCTGTTAAGATTGCTCTCATACTGCCAATAGTGCACAATACAGTGTTATAACGCTGACCTAGAATTAGAGGGCTATAGATAATGTTTCCCAGAAAGGTCCCGAGTGCGTTTTAGCCGTAGACCGTTTATTCTCTTGATAACAAGCAAAGCTGTCCACGACCGTACGCCATAATGAATGTGCAACCAAAGCAGTTTTTTTCTGAGTTGGCAATCTAAAACCATTTACTTCTGACTCTTATTTCCAAAATAAACCGGGTCTCATTAAAAGACACTCATTTACCCCTATGCACTATAAATATGCACGTATCCACTGGGTTAGTGCAACTGACTGGCTTTTCACTCAAAAAAGGGTTCAATTAGCTGGGATTGGCTACTGTCTCGACATGTAATGTGGTTTCCCCACGGAATTGGAGGATTTCTGGCAGATTGTGGGTAATTAATCACTTTGGTGATTGAAGGTTAGCATCGCAGGCATAGTTTTTGGTCATTTTCAAACCATAATGGAGACGTTTGGAGGATTTCGGATCTGTAAATAATGACTAATTCCGAGTTTCATCCTCCTTTTTCGGGGAGGTTTGATCAGGGATTTGTGCATCTTTTTTTCCATGGGAATGTCAGTGCAAGGTTCCACCTTTTTGGTTCTTCAGAGAAAAACGCCACGTCACATCACGCGAATCAGAGAGATAAACATGGCTCCACTTGGTTCCAGACTCCGGGCCCTCCATTTTCTGCAGCCAAGGCAGTTGCCCCATGTCAGCGTTTAATTTCTCCCCATAGTCACACGTCCAGCAGAGCCTGTCCCTTTCTCTGCCTCTTTAATTCCCCTTGAAACAAGATATCGCTCATGCATGTATCTCATTTTTAAGGGCAAATAAAACTATTCTTGTGTTCTTCAGCTTGTCATTATTTAAGCTGTACATATTTGAATCTTGAAATGATTTTTTTATTGGAAAGGTCTATATTTTCTGGAACCCCATGGAAAGTGTATCGACTGTTTACAGAACAAACTAATAAATCATTTTAATGTTAAACCAGACACTTTCACTGGCTTCAGCTTTCTCGTAAAACCATTCTGGGTGCAGATTGCTCTGCACACAGTTACTAATTCCTCTCTTCTACTCTGCTTGCCTGTTTTCCTCATACCCTCTTTTTCATATCTCTATCCATCCTATCTTTCTCCCATCCCATTCCTTCTCTCACCTTTACTCATTGTCTCCTATTCTGCCCCTGTTTCTTCTCTTTCTCCCACTTCTCCTCACTTCCTCCCATCCCCTCCTCTTTCCTCCCCCTCTCTTTTCTTCCCCCCATTCCGGTCCCTGTCTTCTCTCTTTGTTGTTACCTCTCTTACCCCTCTCTTCTGTTCCCTTTCTTCTCTCTCTCTCTCTCTCTCTCTGCTTTTCACCTTTCTCCTCTCAGAAAATCCTGACGATGATTCCCACCGAGGAGGAGAAGCAGAAGATCCAGGAGGCCCAGCTGGGGAATCCGGATGTCCCACTGGGAAGCGCTGAGCAGTTTCTCCTCACCCTGTCGTCCATCAGTGAGCTTTCCGCTCGCCTGCAGCTCTGGGCCTTCAAGATGGACTACGAGGTCATGGAGAAGGTCAGAGTTCACCTCACGTTAAATCTGCCTTCCAATTGTGCCTTCTATGTCTAGTATATTTTCAAGTGAATCTTGTATAAATCAGTAAAATCAATAAAAATGGACATCTCTAACAGGGCATATGCTATTCTGTTTTAAAATGAAGAAAAAAACACATTGCACATTGCAAAAAAACATTGCAAACACATTGTTTTCTTTTCTTTCGTAAAACATAAAATACTCAAAGAAAAAAATGTTTGTAATGTACATTCCGCTTGGATAGAATTTCATACACTCTTAAAGAGGGTGAGGGCTAGCCTTTTTCCTTTTCTCTGTAAAGCATTTGCTCTCAGCAAACAGCCGATAGTATATTCACTCCATCACTCCAAGAGCGTGACCTCTTGAGATTTGTGGCTAAGTAGTTTTATAGGAGGTGGGAACAACATTTGGTGCTAAAGTGGAAGAAACGTAATTAGAACCGTCACTTTTGCCTCTTTAACTGCAGAACGCAGCAATGAGGTGTGCGTACAGTTTCCGTAAATCATAGCAGAGAGGCTCGTAAAAACCGTTGCTCCCTGCACCTGTTCCACGTTTATTAAGAGTCCCGATCGAATGACGGCATCTCCCGTCCCACAGGAAGTGGCTGAGCCGCTGCAGGACCTGAAGGAAGGGATGGATCAGCTGGAGAGAAACAAGACGCTCAGATACATCCTGTCAACGCTGCTGGCCATCGGCAACTTCCTCAACGGCTCAAACGTGAGTCACGGCCATTTTAACTACGCCACGCCACGCCTGTGAGACAAGAGACGTGGCGCGGCCTGCAATGCACAGAGACGGCCAGTTTGTCTGCGTTTTTTTTTTATTTCGTCTGTGCAGGAACGCACTCAACCCAGCACTAATTAAATCAGCTGATCTCAGGCTTAACGATTATTTGATTTATTGATTAGCTGAATTGGGTGTGTTCCTGCTGGACTGGAGTGCAAACCTGTGGAAAAGTATGGCTGCCCTAATCTGATCCTATATTGCATGATTAAATAAGATAACACTAGTAGTAATGAATGGAGGTAAGATTTCGTTCATATTTTGTGTGTGTGTGTGTGTGTGTGTGTGTGTGTGTTGTCTTGTGTGCCCCCAGGCTAAGGGCTTTGAGCTCAGCTACCTGGAGAAGGTTCCAGAGGTGAAGGACACCGTGCACAAACAGTCCCTGCTGCACCACGCCTGCACAATCGTGGTGGAGAAGTTCCCAGACAGCTCAGACCTCTACTCCGAGATCGGGGCGGTCACCCGATCAGCCAAGGTACCTTCTAGATCATGCAATAACCTCTTGTCCATTGTACAACTCACCTGAGATACTATGGTTTAAAAAAAAAAAGCAGACGAAGGTAAACAAGGTGTTGTGCATTACTCTGCTCTTCTTACTCAAAACATGCACTGAGAGGGTTACATTTACAGTAGCTAAAAAGATGGCTGTGGCAAAAGAAGTGATAAGGTAGAGAGACTCCAAAACAAGCAAGTGGATTGCGCAGTTTGAGCAGAAATAATATTAGCATTAGCGGGCTTGCTACGGGCTATTTACAATCTCCTGGTAGAATTTGCTGCTGGTTGCAAAATTTCACTCGTAGCATTGACTCTCAGAAAGTACTAACATAAGAACATATAATGAGGAGAACAGGCCGGTCAGCCCAACTAGGATTGTCCTTTACCTGCAATGTAGAGTGTACAGTACCGCGTCAAACCTGGGCTTGAGCACTCCAAGGGTCTCAGACCCAGGACCTGGCCAGCTGTTCCAAGAATTGATGGCTGTCTGTGTTAGATAATACTTCCTGATGTCAAACTAGTTTCCACCTATGACTCTTTTTCTGCTGAAAGAACCCTTTCAAAAAAATCTTTTGCATATTCCTTTATGTATTTAGAAACTACAAATGCTTCTTGTTTCCATGGTGACCCAGATCAGGTTTACTGTGAGGTCTTGCAGTACTTAACGCAGTCAGGTGTGATTTTGGGATTTGAAATCAGTGTCTGCTTTCCTCCAGGTGGACTTTGACCAGCTGCAGGAGAACCTCTGTCAGATGGAGAGACGCTGCAAAGCATCATGGGACCACCTGAAGGTCATCGCCAAGCACGAGATGAAGCCGGTGCTCAAACAGAAGATGTCAGAGTTCCTGAAAGACTGCGCAGAGAGAATTATCATTCTCAAGATAGTGCATCGCAGAATAATTAACAAGTGAGCTTTTCTTTTAATTCTTCATCTTTATCATTATCTTCATGGCCATCATCACAGTCTTTGTCATGTAGATCCATAGCAACAGTATTTTGTAGCTATTTACTTGTAGGGGGGCACAGAGACATTAATAACACTTTATATAAATCATTTATAGCACATTTATGACATTTATTAATACAATTTCATTAATACAATTCTCTACAATTTTTGCAATTGTGACATGAATGTGACAAAAAAAAAATTCACACTACTGGATAGATTTACACTTGCAACTGTCTGTCTCTCCTCTCTCCTCCTTGTCTGTCTCTCATCTGTCTCTCCCGTCTGTTTCTCGCCTCTCCTCTCTCTCCTCTCTCTCTCTATCTCTCCTCTCTCTCTCTCTCTGTCTCTCCTCTCTCTCTCTCTCTCTCTCTCTCTCTCTCTCTCCCCTCTCTCTCTCTCTCTCTATCCGTCTCTTTCCTGTCTGTCTGTCTCCTCTCTCTCCCCCCCCACCTGTCTCTCTCCTCTCTCTCTCTCTCCCCCCGTCTGTTTCTCTCCTCTCTCTCTCTCTCTCCCCCCCTGTCTGTTTCTCTCCTCTCTCTCTCTCTCTCTCTCTCCCCCCCACCTGTCTCTCTCCTGTCTCTCTTCTCCCCCCCCCCCCTCCCTCCCCCCCCTCCCCTCCCCTCTCTCTCTCTCCCTCTCTCCCTCTCCCCCCCCCCTCCTGTCTGTCTCTGTGCTGCTCTGTGCTCCCAGGTTCCACTCCTTCCTGCTGTTCCTGGGCCACCCCGTGTACGGTATTCGGGAGGTCAGCGTGCACCGGTTCAGCAAGATCGTCAGCGAGTTCGCGCTGGAGTACCGCACGACGCGCGACCGCGTGCTGCAGCAGAAACAGAAACGAGCCAATCACAGGGAGCGGAACAAGACCAGGGGAAAGATGATCACAGATGTGAGTGTTCCCACCTCCACCTGTGGGTCACAAGCCCAGCTCCCTAACCAGTACATAACACCAGCTCCCACCCAGCATCTGAGAGCCCAGCTCTCTAACCAGTACACAACACCAGCTCCCACCCAACACCTGAGAGCCCAGCTCCCTAACCAATATACAACACCAGCTCCCACCCAACACCTGAGAGCCCAGCTCCCTAACCAGTACACAACACCAGCTCCCACCCAACACCTGAGAGCCCAGCTCCCTAACCAGTACACAACACCAGCTCCCACCCAACACCTGAGAGCCCAGCTCCCTAACCAGTACACAACACCAGCTCCCACCCAACATCTGAGAGCCCAGCTCCCTAACCAGTACACAACACCAGCTCCCACCCAACACCTGAGAGCCCAGCTCCCTAACCAGTACACAACACCAGCTCCCACCCAGCATCTGAGAGCCCAGCTCCCTAACCAGTACACAACACCAGCTCCCACCCAACACCTGAGAGCCCAGCTCTCTAACCAGTACACAACACCAGCTCCCACCCAACACCTGAGAGCCCAGCTCCCTAACCAGTACACAACACCAGCTCCCACCCAACATCTGAGAGCCCAGCTCCCTAACCAGTACACAACACCAGCTCCCACCCAACATCTGAGAGCCCAGCTCCCTAACCAGTACACAACACCAGCTCCCACCCAGCATCTGAGAGCCCAGCTCTCTAACCAGTACACAACACCAGCTCCCACCCAACATCTGAGAGCCCAGCTCCCTAACCAGTACACAACACCAGCTCCCACCCAACATCTGAGAGCCCAGTTCCCTGGCTCTCTGCATACCTACCCTCTGCTCTTCTTACTCGTAGATACAGCCCTCAAATCTCAGCCATACAAACACTTTCCCTTTGAACAAGAACCCCTGAGGGTCATTGCTAAATAAATCACAACCTCCCTAAGCCAGCAACATCCTAAGGGTGTGTGTGTGTGTGTGCCTATGTGTTTTCCCTGAGGGGAGGAGAATTGATTGGGCTAAGCCATTGAAGTATAATTTGTGTCTGTCCTGAACAGGAAGTGCCATTGATTACACCATATTTCATTACGTGCAAAAACGCCCTCACCCAAGGTGACAACGCTTTCAGTTCTGTTAATTACGAAGTCGGTAGCTCATCATAATTGAAGTAGTCCACCTTGTTCAAGGGTACAATAGTGGTGTCCCACACACTATTCTTATTCCAGAACTGTAATGAATAAACTGTCCGAAAGCCTTTTTACTGTGATATTATATTATATTTTTTCCGAGTTGTGTAACAGCTGTATGTTAATTGTAACAGTTCCTTGTCCATTGTACCAGACTGGCTCATTCTGCATATTGCATTTTGAATAACATTGCAGTATTGTATTTCATTCTGTATTTAGTTTAATTCTTCTGGTCACTGTTTTATTGGCTTGAACCGGGACGTGCAAGATGTTTCTTGTTTGGGGGAATAGCTGGAATTTTGTAAAGAGAAACTCAGTTTTAATTCCCTTGGCCATTGGTGGGCATGTGTTTTGACATGTCAAATTAACGTTATTTGGTCCATTTAATGAAGGACCAGCACTTCTAAAATGGCAGAGATGCTGCTTACAGATGAGAAGAAGCAGAAATGAGAGGCTAGCCTTGAATCTAAGCGAGAATCTGAGAAGGTCGAGAACAAGACCCAGCTCTCCCAACTGCCCGGATTCATCCCAAAATGTTGATTGTTTCCTATTTCCGTTTCTCTCACTGGGATTATTTATTGAGCTAAAAACTGGCCATGAGATTTGAGAGAGAAATAAACACAGGAAAACATAAGTGAAAACCTATGACGTTTTACAACTTTTCCATCTCCTTCTACTTTAATCTTTGCTTGGCTGTGCAGGCCTGATGTTTGAGCCAGTTGCGATTATTAACATGATTATTTGTTTTCATAAGAAACAGAAATGACATAAACCAAGCTTTGAACTCATGACTCCTCTGGTCTTTAGTCCATTGTCCAGATATTGTTCATGAAGATCCACAGACACAAATACACATAAACATCTATACACACTGACCCTCAAAGCTTTCTGTACTTTACACAGAGAATATGGATACATTTCTTCAATTGGTGTATCTCTACAATAATGTGTGTGTGTGTGTATATATATATATATATATATAGACACACACACACACACACACAGACATTTGGTCATGCACAAGATCTGATACCAGACTGTATATTGCCTGGCTGATTCAGTTATTGAACTCAGCTTAATTGGGTACGTCTATTGACATTTGAGGACTTCATCTTAAGGCTTGCACTCACAATAAAGCAGTTGACATTTAAAAAGTATGACAGCACATTTAAGACATTAGACAGCTACAGTCCTTGCAGTGTTGTGGAAGAATCACCAACCATGCCCAATAAAAAAAAGCTTAAATATTATAATATATTATAATAAATATTCAGAAATAGTGTTGGATAAATGGGTACATCAAATAGATGCATAATGAATTGCATCTGTAAGTGTGGGTCACATGCTTAGAAAGTCAGCTGTTTCACATTATTATTTTTATACAATATTTATACATTTATTATGAACAGCAAGGCCTCATAAACCTCTAAGGGGAGAAGGTATAACATGTTATTAGTGGGGCAAAGATCTGAGCCAATCACCATGCTATGGAGAGCACAATCACTTCATTGGCTTATTCGGGCTGTCAATCACCCCATAAATTTCACTCTCAGCTCTTCACATGTTATCAGTGGCACACTGATTTGAGCCAATCACCATGCAAAATCACCTGATTGGTTTGTTCAGGTTGCCAATCACCGAGCAGCTCCACCCATTCTCGATTTCTCTCTCGCCTCTCCAACAATCACCTACTTTTCCATGTGAGAGAGGAGTAGTGTGTAGATTAGCAGCTGTCATCAGCAGTATGTGAGAGAATATTCACATACACAGACACCCTCCGCTCTGAGCAGCTGTCAGTACAGTAAGGGTGTTTAAAGATTCGCTCTCAACACCCCTGGTGACAGGCTCCTCCCCCTGCCCGGATCAAGAGCCCCAACCCCAACCCCCACCATCGGAAGGAGGCCGGTCACTCCGTGAGCGCTTTCCACGCAGTGTTTAGCTTGGCGGGAGCCTCTCGCGGTTCAAGGGGACCCCTAATTCAATCTCTGTGTGAAAATCCAAACCTCTGGATGTCCCTGCAAGAGAAATAACAAACCTCTTCTGAGGTCTGGGTTTTCTTACACGGAAAAAGGAGCAATGGGGGGGGGGCGGTCTACGCACTGGCGCATCAATGCGTACGCAAGTAGCCCCTTGGACCCCCCATGGTGAAGATGTAGCTAGAAGTCTATGTTTAGCGATGTGGATTTGTATAAAGTTCAACCTAAGGAAATCTAGGAAAAAACTAACATAACCTGTAAACTCTGGTTGTCTGCTTTGACACTTTGACTGGAATCATGAAATTTTTTTTTTTAAACATTTCCAAATCCATCAGATTTCCACTTGAACACAACTGAGGTCTGCATCTTTGTTTGAAGTGCAGGTACATCAGACAGCTGGGGTCATTCTTCCTAAATCAGTCTTTGCTTTTGCTGTGTCTTTTCACATCTCTCGCTCGTTCTCTCTTTCTCTTTGCCTCTCTCTTTCTCTCTCTCTCTCTTCCTCTGTCTTTTTGGTACTCTGACATTTTCTTTTCAGCTTTACCTTTCATCTCTCTGCCTGCTTCTCACTTCTTATTTTCTGTTTCTTCTCTAGACGGATGATGAAGAAGACGGTGAGGTATGTGTGTGCGCATGCGTGTGTGTGTGTGTGTGTGCGTGCGAACGCACGTGTGCGGCATTAGGCCGGTAATCCAAGACTGTAATGAACCAAAGTCCACTTTCCCTCCTTTACTTTCCTCCTTACTTTCCAAATTGTTGGAATTTCTTGGTCCACGTTTGTTTTTGCACCGTGTCTCTCACACTAACCAGATGTCCTACCTTAGTGGCCTTATTAGAGTACTCAACCATGGCTGTCCTGAACAACAGCGGGACCTGTAGCAGAGAGTCCGTCCGTCCGTCCGTCTGTCTCTTTGTCTGTCCATCTGTCTATGGGTGTGGGCATTGTGGATTTCATGGCCTGCATTTATGAAGCATTTGAGAGTGCTGATCTCAGATCAGGTTTTCCTACAGCTCATAATGGATAAGATTTTAAAATTGGCAGGGCAAACCTGATCAAAGATCAGTGCTGATCTCTTACGTTTTACAAGTACGGATGCCCATAGCTAATAATATACTAGGCATGACAGAGTGTCAGAAAGTGGGATCAGCTGCATGTATACCACAGTACTGAAAACACCTAATTCTGAAGCATCCATCTGCTTTTATTTTTATTTTGCTCCTTGGCTGTTGTTACAGTGGTCATAAAATATTGAAGAATGAGCGTAGACTCAGAGTAGTCCACTCTGCATTGAACTTGGATATCCCTGCAGTTACAGTCAAAGTACCTCCAGGTGGCGCCACAGAGAATCAGTGATCATTAGTGCAGCAAGCACTGATTCAAACTGTTGAATGCATCATTTCAGGATAGAGAATCAGTGCTACTGTAAGACAGTGGTGATGGCCATGCATCATTTTTTTTCAGTTTAGTAACTCAGTGCTGTAGATCAGAGTAAAAGCTGCTCTGGCTGGTCACATATGATGCTTATCTGATTCATACTACGCTGATTTCATCAGATGGCCTTGCATTAGATAGCTTCCCATTATGCTGTATTAGCTGTAGTCTCTGCTTGATCCTGCATCGGCAGCGTAGAAAGCCATTTCTGTAAAATAACTGCGTTATCCACCGATAATATTTTCACATCTCACGAGGGCTGTTTACGCAGTGGCAGGGTAAATAAACTCTATCTCTGGTGTTTTTGCAGGTGATTCTCATTTAGCTCTGAGTCGGCACCTCAGCGCAGCGCAGTAACTGAATCTCGTTAAGGAAGCGTAGGATCCAGGTCCTAAAGAACCATCTAAGAATAGCACTCGGGCTTTTTGGAGGCGGCGAGGCAGAATTGGGGGGGGGGGGGGGGGGGAGGGGGGGTTTGTGTTGGGGTTTGAATGGGATGAAGCTTGGGATTGGGGGAGGGGTGTGGTGGTGGTAGGGGGCTTTAGGTGAGGAAGTACAAATTCCAAACAGCTACTCGGGGGGTCAGTTTCAGGAGAGAGGCGCTTCCTTGTGGAATCTGATCCCCCCTCCCCCCCCACCCTGTTAATACACCGTGCCACCCGGCAGACGCCACCCCGAGATCTCCGCAGACTGCGTGATGAGACGGCAGGGCCTGAGCCTGAAAACAGGGATCGGGTTACCCCGTGCTGTTTGATCTCCATCAGGTCAAGATGTGCGGCGCGCTGTCAACAGCGCTTAAATAAGCACAGGAAAAATGTGCGCTTCACTCCAGTCGCTCAGCGATGGTTTCTTCATTGTATACAGCACGAAAGTTCAGAGGCAGGCCGCCATATGGTCCCCATAGCTTTGGGGATGTTTGAAAGCACATACGACAGGGCTGGCGGATATTTTTATGTTGGGTTACAACAACTAATCAGTTTGATCAATTTATCTGTTTGAACTCTTAACAATGCATCTCAGTGAATGGACTGTGATATGTATACTCATGTAACTAATGTGACAGCAATTCTGATCTAATATTTATCATGCTGTTTATCAATGGAGCATCATATTTTTCTTTTTTGCATTGCAAGTGCAACTTGTTCTGTTTTATTCTTATGACTTTTCAGCTAACAGTTTTTGCAGGTTGACTGATGAGACAAAAATTAGTAATCCATTACTATGAATTTTGGACAGGAGACTTTTGTACATTTAATTCAGCTAGACTTTACAGAATGACATGCTCGATAGCTGAATGTAATTGTACCCTCCCAAAATAAAACATTTTCAATCCTTAAGATTTTGACAAAAACAATATCAGCTTTTACTTCATTTCACAGCCAGCGGCAAGTATTCACACAACAATATAAATTATGATGAATGTAATGAATGTAAGGGAGCAGAACAAAGAGTCCTGATTTTTAAGGTGATTTGTGATTGGCCGGTCCCAGAATGATGTCATCACTCCATAACGTGAGTAAGTCACCACTATCTGCCTCTCTGCCCCTGCCCCGCCCCTCTCTCTCTGTCTCTGTGACCAGAGTGGGAAGTTCGGCGGTACGTCCACGGGGGAGCAGGACGGACAGACTCAGGGCCTGCAGTACGCTGAGGACGCAGCGGAGCACGAGAACATGAAGGCGGTGCTGAAAGGCAGCCCGCAGGGCGGCGACAGCGGGCCGTCTGTCGTACCCGGGCTCCGCACACGCACGAGAGCAAGCCGAGGTGAGGACGGCCCCATATCCAGCGTGCTTTTACCTGCTACACCCTCAACACAAGTGGTCTCTGAACCAGTGAGCACACACTTCTGTCGTCAGATCAGAATTGAGACACCATTCCACAACACATCCATTATAAAGAGCATTCTGGTCCAGCTGTCCCTCTCCTTGCTGTTTGTCTGTGTTGCGTTTGTCCGTTCATGTTACCATGCATGATATTTTGGGATGCAAGCCAATAATCCATCAATCAATCAGTAAATGGTCAACCAATGAATTGGCTCCCTCCCTCCGCCCCTCTGCCATGTAGGCCGGTTGGGCTTGTGGGCGTCCGGGAACGACGAGTCGCCAAACGCCACGGACGATGCCGCCGACGAGATAATGGAACGCATCGTGAAGTCCGCCACGCAGGGCCCGAGCCAGCGCACACAGCCACGCGAGAGAAAGAGGTCCCGTGCCAACCGAAAGTCACGTGAGTCCCATCACACCCCGCTGCATGCCTGCAGAGGTCACGTCATGACCCCACCATTACAGGCTGTTGTCTTGATGAACGAACTGAAACCCAACAGGTTCAGTTTATTCCAATGATTTGAGAAAACCGATTGCTTGAAACCCGTTTGAGTTGGGCAGTTGGGTGTAAAATACTGCTGACGCTTTGCGTTGATTTTGCATCTTAATCTTATTTATCTTTTCCACAGTCTTTAACACCAGTCATAACTGATTGAGACTGATAGACATGCTCTGGTCAAATGAAGTTACCCATCAGAACTTTTGCCATAAGCTTCATCAACGCCCATGAGCAAGGAAGGGGTAGAAGTTTGTGATAATTTAATTGGGAGGTAAAACAAATACAGATTTGAAGCACCGTCATATATGCACTGGGCAAAAACCTGATTTGCATCTTCAACCATGCCCTGAATTTGCAACTGCCATGCACACCAGATGTTGTGCAGCTATGTCAAAATTACAAAAGCATTCTGAAAAAAACTGCTTAGTCTGGCTAAATGCTACAAACAGCATGCCAGTATAACTAAATCATGGTTAAACTGCATAATAAACTCATTCATCCTCATCATATCAATTATATCAATTGTCAATTATACCTTATCATGTAATTTATTTTCTGGATTAGTCAAGAAAAGTTAAGAAAGTTCAGAAAATAGTTTAAGAAAATACAAGCTAAATCCATAAAAGGGCTGATAGTTTATCTTTAGAATCCAGGTTCCTCCTAAATCAAAAATGTATAAGAGAATAGCCAAATAATTAAGATATGAGATACCCACCATTTGTCAGTCTGGCCACTGTACCATGTACATTCTCAGGAGAAGTATATATATAACATTTAATAACATACTTTGTGGCACAGCTTCTATATAGTGCTTATTGGGTAAAGGAATTCACATTCAGAATGAATATTTTAAACCTAGTAACATAAACTGGCCTTGAATTCAACTTTAAATCTCTGTGTGTATTTGTTCTTTTTTTCACATCAAGCCAAACACTATGAACCTCAGTGCCAATAATACTGTGAAGTAAAGTTCATTTTCTCAGCCTCACAGTTTTTTTAGATTGGACAGAGAGTTTTTGGATTAAGAAGATTTGTTAGGATTGGAGAAGAAACCTAGGCCATGTATTTGTATGCTTTTGTAAAATATGCAGTTTACCTAAGTAATTACACTGTAGTATTTACTTTGTAACTGCTGTGCAACCGCACAATGTTTCGGTATATAATTTGTGCAATTACCGAAATGTTTGGGAATGGTTTCTGGGGTAAGGTTTGGGTTTGCAGTAAGCAGTTTGGTTAAGGGAAGAGCTTGGGTTATTCTGATAATCTGTGTAATTTCTGTAGCCAAAAATGTGTGTTACTGATTACTTTGCGTTTAGAAATGTAATAAATAAACTGTAGCTGGAACATCTCCACTGGGTATAATGCCTGGTTATTGTGAAGTATTACATGACGTGTCCGTATCTAGTACTTTAAAAACAAATCAAAAAGAGCTACCAGAGATGTTGATAGTTGTGATAGTTAAAGTTATGATGATGATGACGATGTTATTATTATGAGATGTTACAGAATTTGTTCAGTAAAAACAAGCTAAAAAGTTTCTAATATTGAGGGTGATGATGTCAGAGAGGATGATGATAATCATGGTTGTTTTCATAATGGAGTTCATGATGATGAAGATTGTCATTAATTATTTATAGAAAGTGTCTTGTAAAAGTAAACAAAAACACTCGTGATTATGATGTAAGTGATGACAACAAACCGAAACAATACTGACTATGTAGTGATGGCAATGCTGATGATGATGATGATGATGATGATGATGATGGAATGGTGATGATGATGATGGTGATGATGATGATGATGATGATGATGATGATGATGGAATGGTGATGATGTTAATGATGATGAAGATGATGATGGTTGTGATAGATGTTAGCGTGATAATGGTGATAATGATGATGGTTGTTATAGTGATAATAGTGGTGATGATGAGGATCGTGGATATGATGAGGATAGTTGTTATTGTAATAATGGGGGTGATGATGATGGTTGTTATAGTGATAATGGTGATGGTGGTGATAATAATGATGATAGTTGTCATAACGATAATGGTGATGATGGTGTTGATGACACCGTTCTCTCTCTTTTCCCGTGCAGTGAGGAGAACACTGAAGAGCGGCCTGACGGCAGAGGAGGCTCAAGCTCTGGGTCTAGCCAGTGGCTCGGAGATGCAGGTGTGAGAGGCACACGGGTCCAGCACCACAGGGAGCCTTCCTCACCCCCTCCTCCTCCTCCTCCTCCTCCTCACTGCACCCCCTGCTCAGCATCTCTGCCACACCCCCTCACCACCCCCCCGGACCGCCCACTCCAGCTCGCCTGCACCCCGCCTCTTCGCCGTTTCCTGTCACCTGTTGCTGAAGACAGTGTGACTGTCAGTTTTTTTTTTCTTTGCATTTTGTGTGGGTGAAATGCACAGCTTTTCAAGAAAAGAAAAAGGAAAAAGAAGAAGACAGTTGAAGACATCTCTGGATGAAATCCAAGAGGGGAGGGGGTTTTGGATGTGAATCTTGGGTCAGAAAATTTATAAATGGGGGGGCGCAGTGCACAAACAGACTTTTGAAGGAATTTCAGTTATTTATCTGACACATGCTTTTATCTGGGGCAATTTAACAAGTTTAGGATCTTTGTAATCCAGTAACTCATTTGTAAAGCTGTATTTTCATTGGAGCGATTAAGGTACCTCGCTAAAGTACTGAGGCAGCCGCCCACTCAGGACTCAAACCTGTGATACTTGGACTCAAGTACTTTGATATCTGCATTTAGCTTTGAGTCTATAAATACAGAGCCCATGTTTCCTTACTTACCTTTGTGCTTTGTGTCATTCCTGCCTGGGTCACATGACTCATGACTGTGAATACCATGTGACTCAAACAGGAAGTAAGGTACAGCCAAGCAAAGTACAGCTAAGCTAAGCTAAGCACAGCTGAGCAAACAATGCCATAATGTGGTCTTCAGGTTTACAGTCGCAGCTTTACTTGCGCTGTCTTGATATTTACATGGGGTTTTGGGAGGGCAGAGTAATCATCCAGTGTCTGTTGAATCAATTTGGCATTATTGAATACAGTTTTGGCATCTGAATAATCAAAAATAGAGACCCTTTGGCCCTGAATGGTATTGGGAAAGAGAGACGATTTCAGCTGGAAATGGCTATGCTCTGTCTCTTGTATCATCCCACCGTGTGGTGTTTGTGTGAACAGAGCAAAGCCATACCCAACCAGGACAGAGATACGGTTGTTGTAATATTGAAAGGAATATGAAGATCAACACAGACACATGATGTATAGACTGTAGATCTAGCAACTGTAAATTCAGTATCCACTAGATCTCATCTGAACTCACCAGCTCAAACAAAATATTTAATTATTAATAATAATTATTGTTATTTTTAGTCTTGGCAGGATTCGATTACCTTTTTCAGTTTGACAGTTAACAGTGTCAGCGCGTATATTCCTTTTTTTTCTTCTAATTTAACAAGGTGCAGTTGATTGGCAGTGTATATTTTAAAAATGAATCATTTTGAATTAACATGTAAGTAATTTTCACATACCTTGAAAAGGTAAAACATCCGGCAACACAGCAAAAAACACTGTTTCGGTTTACTGTATACGGTCAAAGTGTAAAATTGGAATTGTTTGCGATTGTATAAGGAGGGAAGGTAGGAATATGATAAAAATGTGTTTCTAAGGCCCCAAATCTCTCTTCTTTTCATCAGAGTTTGAAAGCAGGCCAAGCTTGACCCACACAAGTAGAGACGTTCAAAAATAAAAATGTTTTGAGTTTCCTGGTGCCACGGCCGAGCCTTCCAAATGCAAAACTGAGCCGTGAAATACACGGCAGGCAGAGATTTGGTGCAGAACAATGGATCATAATGCCTCATGTTTGGTCTTTCAATTTTTATGTTTATAAATGGCTATTTTTGCTCTGCCAGGCAGCTGAAGGTTTTGTGAAAACAACGTCTGTCATTGCTTACCAATATAGCACGAATCCTGCCCAGGCTAAAAGTATCTGTTTTTTTTTCAAAAGATAGGTTTGTGTTTTTGGACGCAGGTCACCCCAAGAAATATTTAATGGGTCTGTCCAAAACGAAAGTGAGGGAAACTGGGATGACTTTAGGACGTCCTGCTGAAAGTGTTGAAGAAGGATGGGTTTCTGAATGGAAACCGAGGGAGGAAAGAAGACCTTGGAATTCGAAAAAAAAAAGAAGCATAACAGTTTGACAAGAATGTGGGAGCAGGAGAGGAAGAAGAGGAAGACGAAGGCCATTTTAGGATGCTTTGTAGTTGTTTTTGCAGCTTTTACATTTTTGCATGCCCCCCCAACCCTTCAACCACTGGAGGAATCAGGATAATCTTAGAACAGACAAAAGCACAAATACGTCTCAGTTAAAACATTCGGTGGGAGGGTCGTACGGCCGTGTCACAGAGTTTCTGACTCATTAAGCACTTCTGCATGGGCAGAGTGGCCATTGCTCCATCGCAGGGTATTGTTTACAGAGTGCTGCCCCTACAGATTATGATGAAGACCACAGTCAGGCAGGTCGGAGCGAATCTTACAAAAGATGGGAGTCCACAGCATTCAAACCACCATCAACAATAGTGACTGCTGCGTGACCCCCTTTCCCCTTATACTGCAGGCAGCGAGACAGAAATCCCATGTGCTGTTTTAGATTTTATACCGTAGTTACTCTAACAGATGCCTAACATGTTTCAGTACCTGCTCAGCGCTTAATGTGTATTGTCTGGGGACTGGTTACGGGGAGAAAGGGTAATGGCACTTCCCATGTCAATGTCACCTGCAGTCAACGGGTCCGTCCTAGTCACTTTGTGTAACAGTGATGAATTACTGACTGTTACATTTATGTCCACAATTTTTCCAGTTTTTCATTTGAACTTTGTGTTGTTATAGATACTCTGGCTTGGAGATGAGTTGCTTAGCATCTGGGTTGCAAGACATTATGACCTGATTGAGTTTCAGTGCAGAATACTGGGTGCCTAGAGCTTTGTGACTGCTGTTATTTTGCTTATGTGATCAAACACCCAGTTGTGTGACAGCCAATCAGGAACAGCCGTAGGAGGAGCCAGACATTGATCATTGGTTCAGAATCTGATCCCTGCACACACCTTGTTTGAAAACAATTTCTTTGATGACTGACCTTTGACCCCAGCTGCAAATTGTTGAGTCATAGACCTGGGGGGTGGGGGGAGGGATTGGTGGCAGTGTTGCTGAGCAACCTGCTAGGCAGCTGGGATTCATGGCCTTGATTGGGCAGATGGGTTAAACGTCAGATCTGTATTGGGCCCAAGAACTTTTTGATGACTCAGTGAGGTACTGGGATTGGAGGGTAGAATGTTGGGAGGTAAACATTCACTCCCATTGTGAGAGGATGTGATGGAAACAAAAAAAAACCTTGAGTATTTAAAAAATAATTTCAGGAGAATTTACAAAACTGTTTTGCTGTTTGTTTGTTTTTTTAATAGAAACTAATTTGAAGGGCTGTAGATGACCGAGTGCCTTTCGCTATTTATTCAGCCGAGTTCAGGGAGAAATTTAAAGTGGATGTAACCTTGTGTTAAGTAAGGGCTGGTTGAGAGCTAGGAGCCCCCAGCATCAGACAGCCAGAAAAACAGACTTCAACAGCTGTGACTTTTCTCTTTTCTTTTCCTTTTCTAATACCACAGACTTAAAAAAAGAAAAGTATTCTGCTACATTGTTTTTTCTAGTTATGGTCATGGAACAAAATCTCAAATTAGCCTTTTACTGTTGTGTGTTTTTTTATTTTAATTTTATTTTTGACAAAAAAAGAGAAATGGTTTTACTAAAACTTTTTGGAATTATTTATCGTGAAGATTTATTCACATTCTTGACTGCACAACACTTGAGATAAATGGACAAGTCACTTCGCTAAACTCAAATGGCACTACAGTCATTCTTTTTGCTTTTTTATTTCATGGAGGATAGTACTGTTCTAACAATATTGATAGTATAGTTTGTTCTATCCAGCACCTTATTCACCATTTGTAGCATGGAATTTCTATCGAATAAAAATAGTAAGTATTAATAATTATGAGCAAGAACGTAATACATAAAAAGCTGGGTGTCTTCAGTAACATTTTCTCTGATGAGAATTGTAAAATGGAAACGAAAAATTAAATGTAAAGTTAAAACAAAAAAAATTTAGATGCGAAAAGGACAAATACTGTAAAATTATGTAAATGTCACTCCGTTGTGTTTAATTTTTGTTTTTTTTTCAATGTTTGTATTTTGTGTAGAATAGTGTATAATAGGCAAAAAAATAGCAGTGTTATTCTGTGAATTGTAATTTAAAGAAAAAAAAGCAAGCCATGCATGGTTAAACAAGAGATATTTACAGACGTGTCGCTAAAGCTAGAGATAAAGGGGGGCTCTTTTACGTTTGAGTTGACATTCAGAGAATTTTTTTTTTCTGCTTCAGTTTCATTTTGTGTTTTTACTCTGCATGGACTTGAAACACGTTTAGGACAAAGTAATCAGCTCACTCTCCTTTGCACTCCAGTGAAGCCTTCGAAAGCCTTTGGTTCCGTTGCACTTCTTGACAACAGAGCAGAAGTCAGGTTCCATAACTTTAAACACAAGCTGAATATCCCCCATCGCTGCCAGTGCCATGTTAGGTCAACCTGGGGATCGGACTAAGAATTCATTCAAACAGTGAACTCTTCTTGCTTCTATACCCACCACATAAAAAACAGTATGTATACACATCTTGCAATAAAAAGCTCTTATGAAGCAATCAGAAAAAAACGGTTGTTGGTGTGTTCTTTTGTGTTTCCCTCATTATATTGTTGACTTCTGACAGTATTATGGTATATGTCTAAAACTCACAACATTATCGAATTCAGTCAATCTTACTTCCTGTCTTACAAAATTAACAGGCGCGGAGAGTAGTGATATAAGCATTTGTGCAAGTGTAATATATGATTAATTACATATAATTACATCTGCAATATATGTAAGAATGTGGATGGATAATCATTTTAGGAGGAGGTCAGAAAATATACTTTTACAGTACCATCTATTTTCAGATAAATTTGGACCATTGTGCGACACCATTTTTAAACTCCAGGACAGGATGGAAAGCCTTTCAAGACAGCTGGTCTGATGGTCAGGCTGGACTGACACAGGTTTTGTATGGCATTAATTCATACGCACACAAGATAAATACATATAGACTCACATTTAAAATTAATACAAATGCCTTTATGAATTAAATGAGTAGCTGGAGGTCTGTTTTCCTCTCTGGCTGAGTTAATAGGATGAATTTACCAGTCTGCAGTTTTCAGGCAAAGTCTAACTTGCCATAAGATGGCAATCACAGTGGAAGGGATGCTGACATGACTTTTGGGAGCCCAAGTGAGTCAACAAGCAAATGGGGTATTAGATTCGTACAATTAAAGTTTGCTTGCTGGTAAATGCCCAAATAAATCTCCTATCTCATCTAAGATCACGTCTTTCCTAGGAGTTGTTGTTGGAAGTTGAAGGCACGCAGATGGAGATGTACAGCTTTGGATAACGGATTACAGAGTATTGAGTGATGAGGTAATCAGAAGGAGTGTAAGGTCCAAATTAGGCCATGGTTTTGGTTGTCATGGGCCTGAGGCAAAACTGATGTTGACTTTTTTTTTGCATGGCTCTCATAAACCGTGTGTAAAATCAGAGTTGCCATGGAAGTAATTTCCTGCCATCAGTCATGAAAGCCCAGTCTGGGACAGGATCGCATGTTGTACCCCGAGGGGACAGAATGGAGTTTGGGACAGGTCCACAAGCTCCACCCAAAAGGCGCGGAGTGAAGTTTTGGACAGGTCCACAAGCTCCACCCAAAAGGGGCGGAGTGGAGTTTGGTAGGAGTTCAGAAACTCTACCCTGATGGGGCAGAATGGAGTTTGGGACAGGTTTACATGCAGCACCCTGATACCCCCACACCAGAAGGGAAGTAAGGTCAATAGTCAGTCACCAGGACTGGGGTATCAGTTCACAGAAACTCAAAAAGAGAAAGAAAATAAGAAGAATGGAACAAAAGAGTATGAAAAACAACAACAAAAAAACAGTGGAAAACAGGAAGAAAATAGGTACATTCTCTATTCTTGGGACTATTCTCTAGTGGGGTACTGTTATTAACAAAATCTCTCCCAGTTACAGCTTAGCCATGGGTTGGCTTACTAGCAGGCCATCCACAATGTCAAATATGATTCACTGTGACTGTACTGAAGAGTTTAATAGGGAAACAATGGCATTGGTATTAGCGGGTGTGACTCAGAAAGCAAATACTAACTTGCACATATCATGGCAAGTTTAAGTAATGCCTTTCGCTATTTGATGACTTGTGTATGGAAAGCTCTACATGTGTTGCCATATTGTCTAGTTATGGCCTATTTTAGAAGACCCTGGACAGCTATTTAGGAAACATAATTGCCAGGTGGCCGAACAAACCTTCCCAAGCATTACAGAGTAGGAAAAGGCCACTGAGTGAAGGAAGTGGACACTGAGATGGTACCCACCGTCAGGCTCCAGCGGTGTCCGCAACATTACCTTCAGCAATCACCTCCAATCACGTCTAATTTCGGCATGAGTCCCGAAAGGGCGACGTATAAACATGAGCCCTAATGAAAAATGATACCCCACAGTCTCCCTGGTTATTCATTACCCCTGTAATTGTAGTCAGGTCTAATAGCGCTGAATCCCCAGTCATTATGAGAGGGGGGAAGTTTGGAGTAATAGCGAGAGATCTGGATGCCCGCTGATGTCAGATCCACTTTCAGGAGTCACAAATACTGAGAGACTCCGGCCATTCACGGTCTCTGCAAACATGCAATTAAGGCAGGAACGAGACCAAAGAGGAGATTCAGTTTGTTTTCTACGCGAGCACATATCTTGGGTTTTTGGAAAAGGACATGGAGAAGGAGATTTTGCGTACGTTTTTTTTTTTGTCTATAATCAGGGCTTTCCTGTTGAGTGGAGACACTGAGCTAAAATAAGCACAGGCCGAAATGTCTGTCAGCACTGTCTCAGAAACGGAATTATATCATTCAAAAACACAAAAACAGCAGAATAAAAAAAGTAATAAAGCATTTACAGATCCATGGGTCATTTGTTTGTTGTTTATACTCCTCTCTTCCATCCAATCTGGTCTCGTATCCAACACAAACACTCCTGCCCCCTTCCCCCCTCCCTCCAGCTCATGAATGTTTAGACTTGTGAGTCTGATTTCACAAGTATAAAAGAAAACAATTGGCACTCACTGTGGTCAAGTGTCTATGCCATTGCTCCTTGGGTAAATTAATTTGGGAAATCTGTATTTTGCTCAAAGTTATAGCATAAGCCATCTTTCTTTTTTGCAGTGCCTGTCAAGGCAGCTAAATAGTGATATGTGTTCTAGTGGCACTTTTTTAATTTGATTTGACATGTCAGGACACACAAAATGTTACACCATCTGAGATATATACATGGATTCCACAAAATGCAGAGGATAACACAAGAAATAAAGTTATCAGACTTATTTCCATTGTGGTCCTTTTCAAGCGAGAAAAAAACTTACAGGACATTTACAGGCAACATAGACACAATGCTCCGTACATTCAGTTATTGACAGATAAAATACAAAATTTTACAGAAAAAAATGCACCACAAATTCAGTGCACCTTATGTTTAATAATAGCCAATTAGTCAATTATTCAATAAAAAACAAGCGGCACAATAAGTTACAGACTAGAAAAGAGTGCAGTTAATTCGGAGGGGCATGCTCTCAGCAATTGGTGATAAAAACAGGACTTTTCCTCACTTGACAAACAGAATCTAAGACCATGTGAAACAGCCATTCTGGCAATATGCCTGTGTATACCAGCTGTAGGTTGAGGTGAAAACTAAAAATGATCATTTGAATGACACTCCCTACTCCCTTCAAGGCCTGGAAGTAAAATACTTTGTCAAGGACTGACTGCAGGCTAATCCCCGTCCTTATCAGTTTAATCTTTTGAACACTTTCCCTCATGCAGGTAGGAGAGGGGAAAAAAAACATTATAGGCTTTTTGGGGGATTTTTTTGTTAACGATATGTAACCTGACTGCCATCTCCTGGATAATGTGTGCATTGCACATTTCCTCAGGGTGCGTGATTTGTCAGTATGCGTTTTCACCAATTCACCACGTCCAGACCAGACATCCAGGCCGCTCATGTGGTGTTCTTCTTTGGCACAGAGCACAGACTCTTTTTTGGGCACTTCTGAATCAAGGACATCCACACCATTGACCAAGAAGATTGTCTTTCATTGGTATGCGCATTCACCGATTTTCACCACAGCACTGTATTTGTGATTAATGTTTGGGTAAATGGTACTCCAAACCGATCATATTTCCAGTCCATTGAGAATTCAATGTAGTATCATTGTGTGGATGGGGGAAAACAAGAGGACGCAGACACGTTTGTCTTGACTCAGGAGCCGTAATGATTTCTTAATCACCAACTTCTAACAAGCTGCAGGCAGGAACCGTTCCCGCTGCCTCCCTACCGCACATATTCCCCATGTATCAACCCACCAATAATGAGCACAGATATACAATGGAAAACCGAAGAATTTCGTGCCTGAAGGGGGCACAAAATGGTGCCAGCAAAATCCTTTCCCTGTACTTAACAACAGTTCCCAGAGAATAAGTGCAGAATTATTTGATTTGTTGTTCATGCTCCATATCCTTTCAAAATTCTTCCTCCAGGTTACATTAAGAACAAAAAGGGCGCACAGAGTGAATGGCGCTTTAACGAGTTTTCCCTACATAGGCGCCAGTTCACCCCAGCTTATTAGCCCTATTAACTAATTTGCCATTACAGTCATTGGTGGAAAATGTTAAGTACAAGATACACGAGCAAGAACATAAACACGTTTCAGACAAATATGCTGGGATTTACTAAGGGACAAGGCGTGTTTATTTTACATCGCTAGCAGACCCAATATGTCTTTCTTTACCACCGTTGGCCTGTTCGATTGTAACATAGGAACTTAGATATATAGATAAAAGTGGGATGGGGATTTTTTGGGGCCTAAAGGGATGGCAAACTTCATCTAGATTGACACGGCCTTGAGTTCTTGCAAATGACCGAACATGCCATGCCGTAATACTGAAACTCTCGAGCAAACAGAGTAGGTTGCCAGCAGCCTGAACCAAGTTACAGCAGGACTACCCTACATAAATAATACGCTGACTCAGGTAATACAGTTGCTAGGTATTTCCTCTAAGCGAGAGTGGGCTGATCATTGAGCATAGCTTGTTTATCTGCTATTAGAGCAGTTTAATGTACGTGAATAAAAACCATTTGAAAATATTAGCTACACGGTAACAACAACATTCTCTATTATTGTCGTGTACACGTTTGATATGAGTATTTTACAGTAGGATACAATGAATGAGGATGACGGGCGGGGTCTATGCGAGTTGGCTGGGAGAAGAAAAAAACATAAAACGAGAGAAAATATTGCAGGTCTATTGCAGTGATGAAATTCTATGAGTGTTACTGCTGGTGTGAACTGATGTCATGAACAGAACTTATCATTTTGTGTAAAGCCAGGGCACTTCGCTGGCAGTGTTGTCGTTTAGTTAAGCAAAACTTGCGTTGAAGAGATTAAAACGCGCTGAAATAAGTGGCTGAAAAAAAAGAAACTCTAAAACAAAACACACCCCTTCTTTTGTACCGAAAAACCTTTTGCGCCCAATCAGGAGTTCGAGCCGCCCTGAAGCAGCCCAGCCTGATTCCAGCCAATAGGCTGGGAGTCATGCGCAGTCTGCCGCGCTGGGCCTGCGCAACGGCCTCGCTGTATTGATTCTCGCTAACTCGATTGTGTCTTCTCTTCCTCTGTATTTTAGCCAGCTAGCTCAACGTTACAGTGTAGTGGAGTTGTTTGTTGCCATCGGACGGTGAACCGGCTATTGACGTCTGTTAGTGGATATCGCCTCTGTTTTGCATTTGAAGAGGTCAATGCAATAAAAATACAATAAAGAGACTGCTTTATTTTTAGAAAATGTCGGCATTTTCCGAGGCCGCTTTAGAAAAGAAACTCTCGGAGCTCAGCAATTCCCAGCAAAGCGTTCAGACACTATCGTTATGGCTAATCCATCACAGAAAACACTCGAAAACCATCGTTACGGTTTGGTACAACGAGCTGAAAAAAGGTAACGTTGCGGGTTGCATTCGTGGTATCTGCCGTATCTGGCCAATGAACCAGATGGTCAGTTTGCTAGCTGTAGTTATGGTGCTGGAATAAAAATTTTCTTGCCTTTTCAGCATTTGTTTTAAGTATGTGATGTTGTTGTTGCAAGCCAGCTAGCGTTGGCCTGGCCCCATCGTGTGTGCGCAGCTAAGTGGCCAACGTTTGCCTTGTATTTAGGCAGCGAACTAATATCTCACCCTAACACTAGTTTGCTACTTAGCTAGCTAAAAATATCCACGGTAATACCACTGCAACAACTTGTAGCTAGCTAGCTGCACTATTTTACTAGTGCATTGTTTCGCTCCGCACATATCTGGTTTGCTAACTAGCTCGTGTAGCTGATATAGTATGTAGGGTATATTCGCTAGCTTGCTTGCTTGCAAACAGTGTTTTGTCGAAAGGCAGCACATAGTTTTGCGATACTGTTTGGTGTGGCACAGGCCTCTTTAGAATGTTGAATCACCGTAAGGAGCTTGTTTTTGTTGGTAGCTGTAAGCCCGAGAGCCATGTTTGGGAGCCCAGCTAGTTGAAACATATCTGGGAAGTTGAGAAAAAAGGTTTGGTTTCCACGACGTTGCAGTGACGTTGATGCATTCTGCGCCTGTTCAGCGCTGCAGGCTCTGCAGCACGTGAGGGCATCACATCACCTCTAATGCTAAAGCCATTGAAAAAAGCGCTTCTGTAGTGTCGTGCAACACTCTGTCAGTTCAGTGGCTGTTCGTTTACCAGACGGCTGTTCATTTCATTGACATTGGTAAATTCTAAAAATAAATTCATTTTTCGATTAATACAGACCAGTTGGTGACCTCGTAGCTATGTAACAACACGCATAACACACGGTCATATGAGCATGTAAACAGATCAGAAGCAAAGTAAAAGAGTGCCTTTGACAAGTTATAGATGCAGCAGTTCAGAATTTATTCACAAATAGGAAACCATAATAGAAGACAAACTGTAAAATGAATCCTCCAATTGGATAATTACACATTAAACGTGGACCAACACAGTACGTAACATGTCCTTGGTTTGCTGCCTCTCACATTCATTTATAGTGATCATGGTTTTCAAATTGTCATCCTGAAATGAAACTAAAATCAAAAGCTGGTCGCATTTGAAGCCAGTTTGTGGGTCTATTCAAAGAGCCATGTGGATATACAGGATCATACCGTACTGTATATACTCTGTTTGACATCTTTGTAGCAGCTGCTGATGGTATTTTTCGGTTTTCTTACTGAACGCGTCAAACCAGCCTTACGTGAGTCAAGTCACATGACTTTATTTTGAATGGCAAATGTGTGCACCTGCCATTAGGAAAGGTGTTACGAATGATATTTGCCATTGTTTATTTTGAAATGGCTTCCTCTAACTTATGTGGCAGGTGAAACTTTTGCTTTTTATTATTGATTTACTCTTTGCATACATTGTCACAGTTTTAAACATTGTCACTCACCATCTGTATAACATTATGAGCAGGGTGTTTTTAAACAGTCTTGCAGATATGAAGACTGGCCATGAGAGCACCGTGTGTGTTTTTTTTTTTTTTTTGTAAGCCCACCTATATTGTGGAAAAGACCATCAGATCAGTATGACACATCACAATCTGTCAGAGGTAGGGCTTGGCAGGATGAAATTGTTGAACCCTGTAGGAAGGCATGCCCACTTTGACAGTTGTGTTTAAAACTAGAAGTGCTGAATAGGTTTTTAATACTAGATGGAATAATGACCACAAAACTGCAATCGATTGAAAGCATTTGACTGCAGCGTAATGTAGCAAGAACCCAAGCTAGCTGCTACACAGACAACGTGGATTAACTTTTGCGAATAGAGACATGGAAGAAGGTGGTGATTGGATTGCTCTGACAGCCAGCCAATGTACAGCACAATAGAACTCCTGAAGCAGAAATTTGAAACTACCACCCTTTTTTTCCAGCTAATTAAATTGTGGAGCTTGTCATCTAAGAATGGGGATTAGAGCTGTATTGCAGTGCCTAGCATGCATGTGTATGCAGTCTGCTGTAGTTCTGATCCACCCAGAAATTCATGCATTCCTAGATTCCTTCACACAAATAATTTTTTTTAGGAAGTTTTGTTAACTTGTGTTTTATGTGTATTTACCGCGCTGCCTTTATGAGCACTGTGAAAT
Organism: Albula glossodonta; assembly: GCA_019788955.1. Lineage (NCBI taxonomy): Eukaryota > Metazoa > Chordata > Actinopteri > Albuliformes > Albulidae > Albula > Albula glossodonta. The sequence continues at coordinate 43,275 of JAFBMS010000463.1, read as the reverse complement.
GCAAGACAGTTCAGCAAAGCGCACATTTTCTTCCTTTGCTCACACGTTAGTTTCATGGCAGGATTTTTTTTTTGTTTTTGGAAGATTTGCTTGAACTTCAATACAAAATCATTAGGGAATTCAGGAATGTGAGTCATGTCAATTTGATAACCGCAGTATTAACTAATTTGATCAAAACAAACTTTCACTATAGTGAAATGCTTTTTGGGAGGAGGTAGCAAGCAGGTTTAGATGAGTAATGCAGCTGTAACAGGTTCTTAGGTGACCAATCACATGATTTTGTAGTTAGCCATGACAGTGTCACAATGTGAGGATTACATCACAAAAAGAAAGTGTGTAATAAAGACTGTAGTCCAGTGGCTAGGGTACATGACTGGTGCACCTGAGGTTGGTGGTTCTAGCCACAGTAAGAACACCATTGCTGTTGAGACCTTTGGTAAGCCTAGTCAATTGTAAGTTGCTTTAGATAAGAAGTGTCAGCTGAATGACTAGTATGTAAAAGTAATAGGGTATTGTTACAGAACCTTCAGTCTGAGAACTCCTGGTTTTTGCATTTGGCTTTTGCTGCTTGAAAGCCACTGAACTGACAACATGAATCACCAAAATTATCACCAGTACAAAGATAATGTTCCCTTCAAATAGGCTAGAAGTACATTACAATTGTGGGGGGACGCAATTCGGAGTATTCACAGATTCACAAAAACACATTTTGATAGTGCAATGCAATCCATTTGAGAGGTCTCCCTCCGCTCTGTCTAGCCATGCATTCATTACTGTGGAACACAGAGTGAATTTAAATAGGAAAAAACAAAGAGATCAGCGAGTAAAACAATGGGTATGAAATGACTTGATTAATCTCTTAGAATGCCCTTAATTGGCAAGATATAAATATTTGTTTTCAATCTGAATCAAGAGATAAAAGAATAAATATTTTGTCTTATTAAAAATGTAAAGATAATAGTTGGGACTGAATCAGGAACATGCAATTCACTTGGACTATATTACAATGTGCATAAATTTGTAGTATTTTCTGTTTTACTGGGGACGAGCAAACATGTATTTTGTAATATTTTCTTTCCATTCTGACATGGAATAGCATATGCCCTTAAGAAGACTAAAGTGTGTTATGTTTGAATTTCGTATGCACTTCAAGAGGCTAAGTGCATTTCGGTGAAACCCAGGAGCGGCTCATTCACAAACAGCAGTGTTTGCACAGGCACTCACAAAGGAGAAGTGCATGCGCTGCCTCTCCCTATGTGATCACATGGGCATAGACAGATTTGGACATTGTTGAAAAAGGACAACAATTCATAGCATAAACCAAACTTGTGGAACAACTCATGGTTGATAGTGTTGCGCAAAGTAATTGTGCGTGGAGGTAAATGGAAGCTCCGCAGTCTTCAATTCCCCCCCTTAAATAAAAATCATGATGGAACATTTCTCATTGTTGCTGGTCTTATTTGGAGAGATTTGGGCTAAAAGGCCATTGGCCACACAGTTCTTCATCCATGATCCATAGTGCATTGTTTACATCTCCAAGCACTAGGATCCCTGAAACAAACATAAAGCTGTGGCTGTCATCCACTTGCCTTTACATGGACAGAAATGATAATCAATTGACTACAACAATTGTCCCTAATCTTGTCTTGCAATTATACGTCCACTGCTATCTTCAACAACACAGTTTGGTGAGCTGTTATGAAAATTATCTCGCCAAACAATTCTTGTACAGGGAAAGCACAACAGCCTTATTCAGCTGTAAGTCAAAGTAAGGACAAATGTTGGTTGAATTCATTATCAGTGTCCAAGACCACTGAATTCAAGACTTAAAGGCTACAATGTACCTCTGATGTAGAACTAAAAAATATAAAATATAAAAATGACATGCCAGAAGTGGATCTGAATTACATTTTATTTCTATGCAGAGGAAAAATCTGACTATGACTCTCTGAAAATCTGACTATTAACATTCCAGTCATTATTTCAAGAGTTCAGATCCCAGAAATGTACAAGCCAAGTCTCAGTTCAGTATGCATGGCGTTTTAGTCTGCTTACTGATCATATGCATGTATTGTTGCAATGACTGTATGTTATGTTCAGACCTGAAGGGTACATTGAAATTGGTGTTCATTTTATGTGGTAAAGATTGAGTATAAGGACTATTCAAAATAAAACGTCCCTGCTTCAGGATTCACATTAAGGAACTATCTGTTCAGTATGTATCGCTTTATCATGATTAACAACTTTATCATGCTGTTGTCAAAACGAGGAAGCATTAGAAACATTTTTTGTCATCTAAGGATTGTTGTCTGTCGGCAGCTGTAGAAAACGGGTGGCATGGCCTCATCATCTCAGAAGATTACCCAGAAATCATAGCTCAGTAGGAGCCCAATCCCAGTGCAGTTCAACAGACAAGGGGCTAAAAAAACAACCAATGAAAGAGGAGAAGCAGCAGCTTACTCAAGTGCATGGGGGATGGCCATTCCCAGAGCAGGGGGACTCTATTCTAAGGTGCAACACAGAGGGTTTCTGGTACACCCGAGAGAGGGAGAAAGATGGATTCCCCTCAGGCCCTCTCTCAATGGGGTCGCTGGGTTGCCATAGTGAGAGACTCCTCATGGTCGTGTAGATTTTGAGGTGAAGCGTCTTGTGAGGAAGCCCCATCTCCTGGGAGAGACCACTGACTTCTGGGGAATTGTGCCTTGTTGTTGTGTTTGTGGAAGTATATAATTAGTGTATTCCTTTTTAAACAGCCCTGCGTGTAAAATTATAATACAATTCATCAGGTCGTTTCACTCTGTGCAACAAGTGGTCAGTGTGACAGGATGGTAGTCTTTAAGTGCAACAAATTTCACAGCAAGATCTTTGGCAAGTTTTTTAGGGGTGGTCTTTGATCTATAATTGCAACATTGTTTGAGATAAAAATGTTTTACACCAACTAAACCTTTCACAATTTGCATTTCTAACATCTGACAGAAGAGAGGTTTTTTTTATCAGAGTGATGTAATGAGAACATAATATCTCACTCTCTGTTGTAGTACTAGCTGTATGTTATGATCAGATTTGAATGGTATATTGAATGTGGTTTTCATTTTATGTAGTATGACCTAGACTGAATACAAAGACCACTCAAAATAATTTTCACAAGAATTTCATATGTATTGTGTTTAAATAGCAAGTTATTTGTCATTTTGTGGTTGGCAAAATAAATAATTGTTTAGCAGGAACATGTTCCGTTTCCTATAGATAATAATCTTTGCCAAGCTGTATAAAAACTGTGTGTCTGCATCTCTCTGCAGCTAAGGTGTCACGCAAGCTGACCTTCCTCTACTTGGCCAATGACGTCATCCAGAACAGCAAGAGGAAAGGGCCGGAGTTCACGGATGACTTTGCGCCAGTCATCGTAGATGCTTTTAAGCATGTGTCCAGGTGAGGGCGCTGTTTTGTGAATTTAATGGTTTTGATGCTTACTGTTTTTCTTTCCATTTTTTTTAGAGCTGGATCGCTGAAGTGTTTTGTTATTACTTCAACATATAATTGCCAAGCATATTCTCAGGCTTCCCTGCTGTTCTCAACATGGCCAAGGGGCTTTTTCACATCAACTAAGGCAAGATTTTACAAATCAGAGCACTGCAAGTCTGATTCATTAGAGCTCTAAGGTTTATCAACTTGCTTCAGGTTTTGCATGGGCAGAGCTGGAAGAGCTACTGTTTATCACACTCTGTTGAGGATCTAATGTGTGAACACAGAGGATGGGTCATGTAACGTGCCTAATTTCCCTCTCTGCAGCGAGTGTGAAGGGGACTGTAAGAAACAGCTAGGCCGGGTTCTGACCATCTGGCAGGAGAGGGCTGTGTACGAAAACGAGCTGCTGGACAAGCTGGCGCAGGTCCTGCGTAAGTACCGACCCAGAACTGAACCGACGAGCCGCTGAACCAGAAACGGCACCTTTCAATTCACATCATATTACCTTACAGGCATCTAGCGGGCGCTCTTCTCCACTGCGACGTACACTGAGCACAGTTTTACGCACTATTGATTTAAAAAGCTGGGTATTTACTGACACAGTTCAGGTAAAGTACTGCGCTCAATGACAGTGGCCTACCTGGGAAACCAGACCTGCCCCCTCTGAGTTTGGGTTCGAGCCCAGACCTCTAACAGTCATTACTTCATTTCCACCCACATTACTCCATTGCTTAGCAGCGTTTATGGTCCCAGGTAACATACAGAGCCTGCAGCTGACAGAATGTCCATTTAAACAGCATTATATTTGCACCCAATATTTGCATTGTTATAATTAATGATATAATAAGAGAGACTCGCTCACTGCAGCTCCATAATCCCTTAGCCTCACTGTTGTCCCCGTCCTATTTGTTATTTAGCTGTGGGTTTGCGGGGAATCGAGAAAAGAGCAATATTTTGGAATTCTCATGGTTTTCAAAAATTTGTATTTTTTTTTAGGAAGGGCAGTTTAACCAGATTATACCCATTTCATGTTTTTCATGCATGAAAGTAGTGATGTTTGTTTGAGACTGCTGTGATGTTTTTTAGTTAACGATGCCCTCTCATGCATAGAACAACATACCCTTTCAATCTACCATTATCTAGACCTACATTTAACAGCAATGTAAGCATTCAAAAATTTCTCTGGATATTTGCATCATTTCCATATTCAGATTTTCACCTCTTTTTCTCGCTGTCATTTTTCTCTTTGCCAGTTTTACCCATTTTTATGATGAAAAATAAACTCAGACTTTTCCCAGGTCTTGTCTTGAACACAGAACAGTTGTCTACATGTGGAACCCATATTGGTTATTTGTCATGTTGAAGCTCTGTCTCTCCCTGTCCCACAGACGGTGATAAGAAGCCAAAGAAGCGACCTTATGAGGAGATCCAGCTGGACCACGGTGACTTTCCCTGCCAGAGCTCACCAGAGGAGCCCCCTCAGGTACCATGCAATATTGAGCATGGCCACAGGGGGGCACTGTGAGCTCATTCAGCATTCCTCACATCACCAACGTCAGAGTGTTGCTGCACTGACAGGCCATTTCTCAGCGTCTCAACTTTCATGAGCGTTTGAAAACTTCAGACTTCGTTTAACTTCAAGGTTACCTTTACATAAGTCGTCCTTGATCCATATCAAATGCAGGGTGTGCTGGTTTTTGTTACTATTCAGCACAATATCATTGATCAGTAACAGGAGTCATTCATCCAGTTAAGTCATGTGATCGGTTTTTGTTGGGTGTGACCTGCTTCAGGATTTAAAGTAAAAACGAAATCCTGCACACCCAGCGGCCCTGCAGGACCTGGAGAGGAACACTGATTTTAATGCATTTTAGTGGAGTTACAGACCCTGTACGCAGGCACGAACATGACCGTTTCTCTTCCTGGTCAGACGTCCGAGCTGATCCGGTCCCTGCAGGAGCTGGAGAATGCTGCGTCCGGAGATGCCACGGTGAGGCAGCGCATCTCCTCCCTGCCCCCCGAGGTCCTGGACACCTCCCTGCTGAACAGGATCACTGGTAAGCTCAGGGACCCACTGAGCACGCTCTGTACAGCTCACAGCCTGGCTGGAGCCAATCAGACGGGGTCAGGGCATCATCCTTTAGCATTGTGACATCATCTGATGACTCACTGTAGTGGGTGCTGAGGTGATATAGCACAGCATGAAAAATACAGTCCCACTGTGAGCAAATGCAGTTAAATGCACCTAACTACTTTTCAAACAGCAAAGTTCACACGCTGTATAGTTACAAGTGGAACCCACGACCTTAGTTGTTAGTAATTATGGAATAATGAGGAATGAGGTAATATATTTCAATGTGAAATATAGCATCATTTACACTTTGCCAGGTATCTGGGGCCTCATGAAAAGATATGACTATGGGTCCCTATTGCCCCTCAAAGCCTGATATTTTTGGGGCCCCTGTCCAGCCCAGGTCCCCCTTAATCATTAACCCCCCCCCCCACTGTGTTAGCAGCATCACTGATCAAAAGCGTGTCTCTGTGTTTCAGCTGGTATTTGTGTGCCTGTTTGTTCTGCATTGCTTTACACTCAGAAGTTCAGTGCTGAAGCTCTTTTCGCATGTAGGCCTTTGCACTCGTTTGCCTGACGTTTACCGCCCTGTCCTCTCAGATAAGGAGTCTGGGGAGAGGCTGTCACGGCTGGTGGAGGAGGCGTGTCTTCTCCTGGCTGACTACAGCGGCCGATTGGCCGCGGAGATCGACGACCGGAGGCAGCTGACGCGCACGCTGGCCTCCTTCCTGCAGAGCCAACGGGACGGGCTAGCCGAGAAAGAGCAGAAACTGGAAGTGCGTACAGTTTCCTTATCAGCAATGCTTCCTGTAGATATCTTTTGTCACTTATCTACAAGCTACATTAGTGTCCCAAAAGCTACTGTTCACCATATTCGTCTAAAACAGAAGTATGCAGGCATTGGGTTCTTACCCAACACTGTCCCCATCTGTTGTTTTCGACAGCTGCTACAGCCATGAACTTGACCCATGGATTTGTTTTCCAATTTGAATATGTGACTGCTGTGGCAAGTGGCCACAAGTCCATCTTGTCGCACAAATGTCCCCCCCCCCATCACAGCAGTAGAAATGCTTTTGCTTAGCCTAGCTTACTGTGTTAGCCAAGCTTACAGGGACAGCCTGTAGTCTAGTGGCTGAGGTACATGATCTGGTACCCCTAAGGATGGTGGTTCTTGAGCAAGGCCCTTAACCCCACATTGCTCCCAGGGGGGGTTTGGCCCTTGGTTAGCCTCATCAACTGTAAGTTGCTTTGGATAAAAGCATCAGCTAAATGACTGTAATGTAATGTAATGTAATGTGAGTTTTCACAACAGGCCTTAGGAGTGCTATGAAGATGAGCATGAATGTGGTAATGATATAAGTAATGCTCCCTCTGGTTGTGTTTCAGGAATATAAGCACAAGCTGGCCCGGGTTTCACAGGTGCGAAAGGAGCTCCGATCCCGTCTGAGCAGCCTGCCAGACCTCTCCCTGCTGCCCAGCGTGACCGGGGGCCGACTCAACCTGCCCTCCTCTGGGGACCAGTACACCTCTGACTGACAGGTCTCCCATCCTATCACACTGCACATCTCTGAACGTCACTGTACCCGCCCTCTCTTGCCAGTGAGCTCGTTTCACAGAGGGGCTGATGGGAAGTGAAGTCCATTAATGGAATTTACGAAGCACTACTGCTTGTGGATTTTACCTCCCACCACCAGCTGTGAAAGGCTGTTGAACTCAAACCAGTCTCCATAATTCACACATTTGCTTTGGCCCGTTACCCCCACTTCCTCTGCCTGTCTTTTTCTATCCTTCATTTCGTTCTGTCACCTCCCACAGTTCTGCAAAGCCTGTTACATATTCCCCCGATCTCTCCTTGCATTTGAATCTAAAGTGGACGTAGTCAAATTTAGGAAAACATAGAGAATTGCATATGAAAATCTTTTAAATTTAAAAATTAAGTGCAGTGCAGCGCAACACGACATTCTATATTCAGTTGCAGTATTTTATTATAAATGTTGCTTTAGAATTACTGTGATCTGGGATTCATCGCTGTGTGTGTGTGTTATCCACATATTATAAGATTGGGTCATTCCTTATCCCCTGTGTATCACTGAAAAAAAAACATTTATTTTTACCTCAAGTTGGAAAGTTTTGAATACAAAATGTTTTAATTGTTAAGGTCTTTGTGTATTAAAAATGAAGGTGAAATATTACATAGGGCACTGACTCCTTGTTCTATTGAGGTCTGAGTCATGAGAAGAAGAAAAAACTTCCTCTGAAATACAGAAATAAAATACTGGCCTACGTTGCATACATTATTTATCATGTAAAATGTAACCAGTTTGTTGTAATAAGTAGTCATTTGAAAGTAAATCTGCTGTATATGTAGCAATTGACCAAAATGTACTCCATACATTAATCAAGCATTATTATTTTTATAAAAAATAAAAAGTTAAAATACAGCTGGACATTTAATGGTGCCAGTTTTTTATGGACACTAGTGACTTAAAAAAAATATATATAAATTTCTGTCAGGATTCGTAGTTGGAAACAACATAACTGGTTTGAGCTTGTTATTTCTAGGGCACAGTTTGTATTGAAGCATCAACATTCGTATGGACTCACTGTATTAATTTCCCCTCTTGCTTGTAAACCTTACCCAGTGTTGTACAGTGGCCTACCAAGGCTATCTTCCTTTACACTTGAAGAAATCATCTTGTCTTTTTTGGGACGCCATGCTGTTTAATTTAGCATTGTTTGCAAATTGTAACTTTAAAAAAAATTGTTGCAGTGCGTGGGTTTTATCAAAAATATATAAAAAACTGCAATGGTAGAGATATTCTAAGTGTTTTTTTTTCCTGTCCCTCTAATGTTCTATGTGTACTTATATCATGTCCTTACATGTACTTTATAAAATGAGATGTTGGAGATGACAGTTTGGCACACATTGCTTTGGACAGTGTGACACAGTCCTGAAAGGTCAAGCGCTAATACAGGAGATGCAGGCTCAAATCCTGTACGGCCTGTCTTTTGTTCCAGGAAAAACTCCACACTCATCCTTTTCCAGCTTGTAATTACATTTTAGTTTTGAAGTCTCATCCTTTTACAATATTTTCTTCTGTACAACAGGTACAAAATAATAAAACTCATAACATTTACACAAAATGCAGAAATGGTCCCAAACAGCTACACAAGAAAAGTTCATGTAAAAAAAAATACTTGGCATTAACTGGTCATTAAATTCATTTTAGCTTCATTTCAAATCCAGGTAAACAGGCTTGTACTGCAAACATTTTATCAAATATGCAGAAGCAATCACCAAACAGTAAACGTGGCATGTCGATTGTAGAAGCCATTTCAACGGTTGTTTTATTTTCCCCATTTCTCTGCCTGTTTCTGTGACCTTAAACATGGTGCAGCACTCCATAAAGTAGGTTACACAATGCTAATACAAACAGAAGGCAGGCTGCACATTTGAAGTGGCATGTGCTTTAAAGGGAGCCATTTTCAAACTATTCTTACTGAGGTTTCTGAGTGAACCCCCTGCGGGCAGGCCCAGCAAACCCCAGAGTGTAAATAAAACATGCATTTAACTACACAACCGTACAGGAACAACAAAGCTGAATTTGACTTAAAAAGAGAGGGGAAAAACAACTGCTATCATTCCCTTTGCTTATATATTACCTATACATCTAACATTTCAAGAGTTGAATACAGGTACCTTTTGGCATATTTACCTTTAAAATACATAATCAGACTCACCCTACAGCATGTAACGCAATTTTAATGAGTACAATCAGATTAGTTAAATCTAAGTTCCATGCTGTAGTTTGTAATAATTTCTAGCACAGTCTTGGCATACCATAAGTGGCATCAAAGGGGCAGAAACACCCACATAGAGAGACCACTGCTAGTTTTATTTTTCCTGTTTTTTTTTTTCCATTGCAAAATCATTTACAGATAATCACGAGGTGCGGACAAAGTGCACTATTTTTCCATGCAAACTCATCTCAGAGTCTGTTTTAAGGGGTAAGAAATCTGCATAAAGGATAAAGGTACTGCAGGCGTACAGGATCCAAAGTGCATCAGATTTTATTAAAACGTTTCCCTTATATTTGTTTGATTTTCTATTTATTTTCTAAATTTTTCAAGTATCAATCAAATGTTTTTTTTTGTATAAATCACAAAACTGGCCTAAAACTTTCCATCCCCAGGCAGCAGTGTCAGTGGCCAGCCCAAATCAGGTAGTGAGGAAGCCGCTAGCCTAAACCTGCGCCTCCTTCCCAACACTTTCTCCGCGGTCCTCCAGGCTGCAAGAGGTACGGTCAGGTTGATGGGCGACAGGATGTCTGAACCTTACAGGTCGGCTCTGTCAGGCTCCATTGTTACAGCCAGTCTCAGGCCCACGGGGATGTGGTCAGTCAGGCCAGCGAGCTGGGTCACGAATGTGTACTCCTCAACTTCCTGTCCAGTGGGGAAATGGACAGCTTATTTAAAAGTGCAACAACACACAAGAACCTCTTATCACCTGCTTATAGTAAAAAGTAAATGAATACATAAAGAAAACATAATGGACATCTCAGCATTTTCTGTGCAAATGCTGAGCTGACCACGATTCATGAATTTCACTATACAACCACTCTCTCTCTCTCTCTCTCACACACACACACACTAGGAAGTTCTGCTGGGTCTGGGTTCAACTCACCACAACTCAAGTCACCCCCATCTATAAAAACTGATCAGAGAGAAGAGTTCTGTATGCCTAGCAACCATTCCCCCTTGATCCACGTACTGTTAGACCAGTCGATTTCAAATTTATGCAGTTATGCTTTGTCCAGGGAGGGGGGTGTTGCTTGCATCTTTCAAAAAAATGTGAAGTGGGCAGAGAAAGGTTGAAATGGAGGGTGAAGTTACCGTTTAAATTAACTGATGAGCACTCGGCAGACCAAACCCTTTTCCCTGGGGACCACTCAGTTTACTGGGAACATGCTGCAATCAATTACTTCAATAAAATCTTGTTTATGTCTGCCTTTTCACGTTACAGCCATTCTAGGGGAGTTTGGCCTGATCATAAGTACGGTCATCCCTCGGCATCCGTGGGGGCTGGTTCTGGTTCCAGGACCCCCCTGCAGATACCAAAATCTGCAGATGTTCAAGTCCCTTATATGAAATGGCGTAGTATTTGCATCTAACCTATGCACATCCTCCCGTATACTTTAAATCAACTCTAGATCTGGTGGGAGGCTACTGTAGGGTATGCCTGCACATCACTTCATTCACATGGATTCAGCGTAGCACTCGGCGCACAGCAAATTCAAGGTTTGCTTTTTGGAACTTTCTGGAATTTTCTTCCCCGAATATTTGCGGATTCTGCGGATGCAGAACCCGCGGACATGGAGGGCCGACTGTATATCGTCTTCTTTTAATAAATGGCTTGGTCAGACTGAATGTAGAATTTTTGGGGCATATTTTTCTTATTTTTACCACATCTTTTATGATGAACACTAAACAATGAGACGTTTCTAGGCCGTAAATGAACACTAATGAGCTCAAAAGGATCTGACCACTGTCGATACTTTGACAAAAGACTGCCACATGAAAGACTTGTCTATGTTCAATAAAACTGCATACATCTCATCTCTTCATTGGATTTAAATGCCACTTAAGTAAGGTTACTCTTCTCCCTGAGTTCTTACATAACATGTGAACCAATCAAGGACATTACAGTTTGTCAAGATCAAAGGTCGCTGCTGTAAATTGTGTTGGACGCTGCCCCAACCAAGTTCAACACAGTTAAGGGGTTTTCCATAAATACACATACGTGTATCCACGCGTCTCTACAAACGAGCGTGTCTGCAGCATCTCATTCGGATGAAACCACTTGAGTTGATTTGTACTCCGGTCATTCTATGATTAATCTTCTTTTCTACCCATTTAATTTCATATATAATAACATTGTTTCAGTGGAGTTTTTGTCTTGTTTTTTTTGGCAATGACCTTAATTACACTGAGGAGAATAGTGACTGTGAGTGAGGTATGACACGTTAAATGGGTGGGGCTACAATTATCGGACAATGCTGTTTAAACCAATCAAAATGCTTTGGTTTTTACAATAAAAAAAAACTACGATACACAAAGTCACACAACTGGATAAAACAAGTGGATTGCTGGAAGCGTATGAGAGCTCCACCCACTTCTGGCCTCCCAATACAAGACTCAAATCATTAACAGAGAGTAAAATGTAGTGTAAAATCGGTGAGGTTTGTTTTCAGAGCTCACGTACGGTGTGGCACTGCTTGGCGAGGCTACTCTCTCGGTACAGGATGTAGTCGATTCGGCGGCCCACCCAGGGATGCCCGGGCTCGGGGTACACCAGGGGGCACCCAGCCAGAGGGACGGGGGGCGAGATGTATCGCTTCCGAAGATCCTCCCTCTCCAGCGTCCTGAAATTATGAGAAAACGGCACCACGTTATCACAAAATACCATTAAATAAAACCTTGCCTTAATATCAAACGCACCAGGCGCTTGTTACAGACAGGCTCCAAATCAAGCTGAGAGATAAACCAGTGCCAAACACTGTGCTTTGGATGCTCACTTATCATAAAATACTCAACTGATGGCTCCACAAAAGACTCCAATACCCATATCAAGGTATGCAATACTGTCATTACAGTGAACACTGATACTATCATTGCTGCGTGATGCCCGTTTCCATAGCCAGCCCATAATTTATCTATGGCAACCAAAACCTTTATTTTAACCAAGCCTCTATTGGAGACAGGAATGTACTAAAGTTTGACTTGCTCCTACCACCATGTATCTGAGGTTTCACGGTAATTCATTCACTTAGCAAGTTGTCCGCAATTGAAAACTTGTTATAAGCTGAATGGAAAGCCCATTACAGCACAGTATTTTAGCATACATCCTTATCCAAAGCAGCTGCTGCAGGTCCTCTATTTGATCTTTTATTAATAGTGGATGTCTGCTGAATAAAATCAGAGCAAGTGTACTCTGCTTTAGTGTAGGACAGCTAATTGCACTACCTCACACTGCTACACAAGAACCCTGCCGTCATAACTCATTATAAAAGGGATGTAAACCTCTGGTCCCAAAGAGACAAACTGTTTTAATTTCCACTTCACATCGTTTCCCCAGAGTTCCTTAAAGGTATACACGGTTCATGAAAAAAAAAATCCACTTTTTCCATTAAACTCAGGTCATTTTCAAGGTTTCAACAGCCCCTGGGTACAGTTTAATCACCAGACTTAATGAACGCGTTGCTTAATTTGATGTCTCAACCTCATCTTCTAAGAACGTTAATCAAGCCTGCCCGTATGTGCAGACGCCCCCGCATAAAGCCATGCGCACACACAGAACAGACTCCCCACAGTAAGCAGCCGGTGTTGCGACACTGCAGACCTTGCAGTGCGGCATTTGAATGGCGGAGACTCGTATGCGCACACTTTAGCTGCAGCGCAGAACGGACTTACTTCTGCAGGCCTTCTGGGGTCCTCACTTCCTCGTCATAAAGAGTCGGTTGCTCCAGAAGCGTGCCTGGAACAGAACAGCCTTTTGTTACATTTCATTACATTACAGACATTCAGCAGATGCTCTTCTCCATAGAGAACTATAATGTGAAGACAACTGCATAGCTAGGTGTCAAACTAAACATAAGTATTTTACCATCTGATGATAAACAACAACAAGAAAAACCAATAAAAGCCTTTAAAAACATCCTTCAGTAATTACATAATTATGAGACAACTTAAGTGTGCTATCTGTAAATGCGGAATAATAAGGAGGAACAGAAAACACGGCGGACGTGATCAGAACGTGAGCGTATGTGGATGTGAAAGTAACAGTTGTTGGTGGAGAGAGGCAGTGCTTAACTCAGATATATTTAATGCAGGGGAATGGTGAAAAGAGGTGGTGAAGACGGACGTACCGATGACCCACTGCTTCTCTTTACCAGGCCCAGCTCTGCAGGGGTCTCTGTAGTCCTCAAACACACAGTGCTTCTGCTCCAGTGCGTCATCTGGAGGCACAGCACAGCATTAGTCAGAGTGTATGCATCTCTGTGCCACAGCCAGCCTACATCCAGCAAAGCAGGTCAAACAGCTGGTGCAAAAACTGCTAGCAATTTGGTTAATACAACTGAGTACTTCCCGACACAAAGTGTTTTTTTTTATGTTTTCTTCAAACAAAAGAAGTGGAGAGGAAGAGAAAAATGTAGAAGACAGAACAGAAAAACAGGTATTTAAATTGACAGATGAAGAACTAAAAGGGAGAAAAAGTGGACCCTACTAAAAATAGCCTATTTCTAGCTCATTATATATACTGTGAGTGTTATCGGGCAGCTTTAGGTAGAAGTGCCAGGTAAATCAAAGGTACCTGAACTACAGTCCTTCAGGACTTATCCAGCTGTAAATAATGTGCTAAATCTACACTATTTAGGCCATCCCGGAGACGTGTGTCTGCTAAATATATACATTTTGTACTTCTTTGGGGAGCCCTATGACACTTAAACAGATTTGACTGTCACTGAAAAAGTGAAGGGGGGTTGGCTGACTGTGTCTGGTTTAACCAGCAGGTGGCAGCGTTGTGTTCTGGAGCAGATTAAAAAACCTTACTGATTCTAAATTCTCAATTTTCTAGTCTGCATGGATGTGGTGGTTTTAGAGTTAGACTGAAAATCTTTATCGACAGTTACTTTGATTATATAATGTACATATACAAACCTGCACATTTTTACTCATTCAAGAGAGGGAGATGGCAATTAAAATACATTTAGACAGCTGGATTTTTACTGAAGTAATTCAGGTTAAGTACCTTACTCAAGGATACAACAGCTGTGCCCCAGTGGGGATTTGGACCTGCAACTCTGATTACAAGCTCAGTGCTCTAACCACAACAGCAGACCGCTGCCCTACTTTTCACAAAATATCTCCTTTCATGTAATCTAGGATAGAATAAAGGTGAACACTGAAGTTTGTGCTGAAAGATAAAAACCGATGATTCTATCCTGGTCCTCCTTTGGACAATGGATGGTAGTCTCAACGGGGCCTAAATGAAATGAATGCTATACTATTGGGCACCGTTTATTAACCACAGAGCAAATTCTGACCAAAAGCACACACAAAAACCCTGAAGTCTTTTCTGTCCAGTCCATCATTTAATCTTGCTCCATTTTGTCCTCACTTCAATCAACCCATTCAATCAACTCCCTTCCCATGGAGGTGGAAGGATCCAGATGTCTGTATAAACAATGACTCATACATAAAGACACGCAAATGCGTTCAAACACACGCACATGCATACGCACACACACAAGTATGCACGTACAAACACACAGGCGCACACACACACACACACTTCCAGCACAGAGACTCAATTGGGCACACAGATTTGCACACATGCATGCTCTCCTGCACGCACACCCATGCATGCTCTCCTGCACGCACGCCCATGCACGCACCAGGGGAACAGTTGTCAAAGTTGAAATCCCCGCAGAGCACGTCGAACACCACCGTCTCGTTGGGCTGCTTGGTCTGAAGCTGGAACTCTTTGATCCACTTGCTGAGCATGTTCAGCTGCTCACATCTGACGGCTCCTTCACCTGGCCCAACACAGGTGAGCGCAGAGTTAGTGCGCACAGTTAACCAGCCCGCAGAATTATTACCTTATACAGCAAAACCTGAGAAATGTGGAGCTCAGAGACCTGGAGACAGTGGAACAATTTCACTGTATATTTGTTTGAAATGAACTTCTCCTATCCTAACTTGCTTTGCACAGTTTAATAAATAAAAATTCGACCTGCCTAATTCTGCAGGCACAAAGACCACACGTTGTTAAGTACAAACCCAGAACAGACAATTTAAAAATAAGGCTTATGTATGCATTTTTAAAAAAAAAAAATAAGGCTGACTTAAAGGATTATGATTATTTAAATTGCATTTTGACAAAACTTTTAAAGATCAAAAAACTTTCAGAATTCAGAACCTCTCTGGATCCCTGATGGGTTCAGATCTCTGAGGTTTTACTGTACTAATAGAATACAACAAGAGTATTTTCAAATATAACATATGAGTTCAAGCCTGTTGTTTTCTGATGGTGTCCCCCTGTTCTGTCACTTCTGTGTTCACTGTTTTTGTCAATGACTGAGTTCAATGGCAGGTATTTAATCTGAGCGAAGCCTTTGGAAACACTGATTTGGTGCTGGCTATAATCCCCAAAGATTTGGGACTGCTTTAATCCCCCAGGGTGCATGCATTTATCATCGTAAGAGAGCAGAAAGCCCTCCCATTACCACAGATTTGGAGACTGACCTGGGACAGACCGGCGCAAGTGTGAACGTGACTCACCTTCGGGGGCATAGAGGTGAGTACAGTTGAAGTACCCCACCGTATTCTGGCTTTGGTTTTGACAAATCAGCATCTGCAACGAACCCGAAAACGATCTATGTTGGGACATCAAAGTCTGGAGATTATCCACAGGCATTTCTCAGGTCACCTCAGTATTATTTAAGCCCTGATTTAGAGCCGTCTGCAATGAGCGTCGGGATCACTGAACTGTGCCCTGTGTTACATAAGACAAACTAATACTGCGAACTCTGAAATATCACAATGAACTGTGTACATAACGTAGTTAAACATAAACCTTTGTTGCAATGTTGCAATGATTGGATAGGCCAATTAACACAACCGGGCAGGGTGGGGAATAGGGGGGGTAACAGAAGGAAGCGAAAGTCCCACCTTGGCAGACAGTAGGCCTTTAGCGGCGAAGGCATCCTCTCCGGAGCCGTTGGGGTAGCAGTGATACTGCGCCTCCAGCACAGGGTAGCGGCTGGCCAGGAACAGGCCGCTGTTGAAGAACTTGAAGGCGGAGCAGCAGCCGGGGGTCTGGCAGGCGTACACGCCCACGTCGTAGAGGATGTGCCCGAACAAGGGGCCCAGGGATTTGACCAGCTTCACGGCCGCCCGCTTGTCAAAGACCTCCTCAAGGCACACAATGTCTGCGTTGGCGGGGAAGAAGGTGGACACCTCCCAGGGGACATCGTCGCCCTGGCCCAGGGTCCCCAGCGCCCTCGGCGGGTGCCGCTGTCCCTTGCGGCACTGCTGGTTGGAGTTCTGGTTGAAGTTGCTCGCATCGTGGGGAGGGTCCGGCGAACAGGGGGCCTCGTTCCCGTCGACGCCACACATATCGATCACGGCATCGCCCGTCTTGGTCCCCGGGGTCTCTCCACCATCCTCCTCCGGGCCTCCCTCCAGAGGAGGCCGGACATGCGCTTCGGTGGCCCCGTATGAGGTGGCCGCGGCTGGGGTGAGGAGGCTACTGGAGGGGCTGAGGGTCCCGCAGCTGCTGGGTGAGTCCACAAAGATGCGGATGCGCGGGCGGCTAACGCCCTGCGCGATGCAGCGCCCGATGGCTGCTGCTCGCAGTTGCGTATGGCCCAGGTTGTTGAAACGCGCCAGGCTGTCCGGGAGCAGGCACAGGTTAGCCGTGGCAAAAGTGAAAGTGGCCTTGCCACTGTCACCCTGCTCCCCTGCTTGCACCTCACGGGGGATCACTTCCTCCTTGTGATAGGAGAAGGGCCGGCGGACCGCTTGGAGAGGCGCCCACAGCAAGAACCCCAAAAATGCAAAGGGGGCCGCCACAAGGAAGAGGATGAAGAAGATGATGGCCCCGAAGAAGACTTTGAGTGGGTGGAGGTAGCACTCCTCCTCTACCCGCTGGGTGCGCTCCAGAGTGGTGGACATGCACACAGCGATAAGCCGGTCCAGGAACCAGAAGCAGGGAAAGATAAGCGCCCAGCCCACGGCATGAAGGGCCTCTGCAAACCCATTGGAGAACGGGGACTCCCGGAGCGTCATGATCGGGCTTTACACGTCCATGAAGGGGGGCGGGGGGGAGGGGGGAAATTGGATGCTGCGGGTCCCAGCTTCTTTATAGCTCACCGCACATGCATTTGCCTCAGCTTTCCATGCCCGCTGTTTCACTGGTCACCTCAGGGGGGAGCTCTGCAGGACGTTTATTGCAAAGATGTAGAATCAGTCCTTTCCTTTAATGTAAATGATCGAAAATGTAAATTCAAAGTTCAGACTTACTTGAGTCAAATAAAAAAATATTCAGTGTTGTGGCTTTTATAAACTAATCATTTATTAAAAAGCAAGTCTATAGAACAAATAGCAGTACAACTTCTACAGCATTGAAGAATAATTCCTGTATATGAAAAACTTGCTTTGTGTCTAATGTCTATCACCAAACTAATTCTAAACAAATCAACAGTACACAAGTCTGGACTGATGCAGAACTCCTCTGGACCAATCAGTGCAAGTTTCTAAAAGCTGGATTTCTATGGTAAGACACGTCAGTCATCAAAGTTTTGCCAAACTGGGCCAGTGGTGACATATCTGACCAATAACACAGGGAACAGAACGTCTAATCAGCAGAAAACATAAAGGTTGAGGATTAAATGTCCTTATGGAAAACTTGCCTCTCATGCAGCCAGACCACTATGTGTAATTTCATTAAATAAGCTCCAACAGGCCAGGAGATTCAGCTTGTTCAGTTGATTACTATGGCAACCACCCTCACCCCACAACCCCCCCCCCCCCAGCTAATCAGTGTAATTTAGTAAATCCCGGGTGTCTCGCATCATTCACCCAAGTTTCATCAAAATCAGGCCAGTGTTGTCTGAGATCTGATATTGCATGTTACTAATGACCTAAAGAACGCATTGAGACAGTGCCATAGATTTTCTATCTTGAACCTGGACTCAGTTTGAGTGTATTTTATGGAGGCAAACACTGTTTCAGACTACTCATTAAGGTCAGTGACACACTGCAAAAAAATTAATTGCTGGGATGTTGTTCTTTCAGCCTTCTTGTTCTTTCAAACTGCTGTGCTATGAAAAAGAGACTTGTACACAGAACTATTCAAGCCAACCTGCATTTTTTTCAGTTTAAATATTCAATTGTGTCAAGGTGTCTACTGGGGTGATCAAATGGGTTACCGTTAAAAATAACATTTCAGTATGCCCTTCAGAATGTTTTAACTTTATAAAGAACTCCAGTAATCATTATATAATCTGAAAAAAATACAGTAGGCTATCCACGAATTTTGTACACATCAGATTTTTCTCATCATTTTTTGTAATCAAGAGTGATTTGGTCGTGCTTATCCGTCTTAACGAGATTCTCTCTCCATTTCCACATTGGACCGTTGGATCATACAAGCAGGGAAAAGTACTGCTAAATAAAAACAATACAACAGGAATTACTGGCGATACAATCTTGGATATAGAAAGCACCCACAAAACAACTGAACGAATGAGTATATCCAGACCTCGTCCTGTCTTAATGTCTAGATGACCATAAGAGGCCGACAGCACGCACTAAGCACTATCTTCGCCCACAATATCCGCCACAGCTGTCACTTACTGGACTTTACGATGTGATCCGGAGGGAAATTGCATTTCAAAAGCACGACTGTTGAGCCCAATTCCATTCATATTCATAAATACCGTGGACGATCTATTACCTGTCATTTTCACACTACATATGGTAATGTGTAACGTGCATTAGTAAGTGTGTCAGTAGCGTTCAAATTAATGCATTGAGAATACACACAAACCCCCAATAGATATATCACTAGTATAGATAACAGGACAGCTGGTGCTCGGAAACCGGGACGGATTACTGCCGTCCTGCAAGTGGAACAGGTTCTAAGAGAAAACTACCAGGGAGAGTTGGACACGAAGAGGGGAACGCTATCTCCTTTAATCCATTCTTCACCATCTGTACAACCGCCCGGCTTCAGATTATTTGCAGTGCTGTAGAAAGTTTTTGCGGTACTCGTTTGATTGTATTGTGTTGGACTGTGTCGAAACCACACCTAAGCCGTAAAGGTTGAGAGACCTGGCTGGAGCAAAAAATACGAGCTGCAATAAGATGTTTTCTTTCCTCATTCTGTCAGGCTGTCGAACTCTGCTAATGCTAGCAAGCTATTTTAGTTAATATAATTTATTTGAAAAAATCTGGTTATATGGTAAGTAATTTTGAAACACAGCTGGCTGCCCTGCTATCATACAAGCCTCTTACCATAAACACTTCTCAGGCTGCCGTAAGGCGATAGCTTGTCATCTTAAGTATGTGACAAGTCACGCTAGGAAGCCAGCTGGTTAGCAACAATTACAGCTAACGATATCACTAACTAGTTGTACATTTTCGATTGCAAGTTATAATAAGACAATTAGCGGTATGTCTTCTTACAGTACACTTTGAGGATAAATCTCGCCCAGTTTTTCTTAATAGTAATGAAGCGATAGAGAGCTTTACGTAGTAACATCTATCAATTTATTAGTCAAGTTTAACTTCGTTAGCCGGTGTCAGACAAGCCGCAAAATACTGTCAAGTGGATTGGAAATGTTCTTTAATTTGCTTGTCGACTCGATTACCTTAGCACTGTGGCTAGCTACGACAGTTTGATAGTTATTGACAGTACCATGGAAAGGGGGGGCTGTGTGCTAACTAGCAGAGTGAACTATCCATTGATAAGTTGCAGTAACGTTAGTTGCCATTCTGCATCTATTATTAACAAGCCACAAACCATACTCCTTTAACATCAACGTTTGCTTGTCTAAGTAGGTTTTGCCTGCTAGTTAGCTAACTTTAGCTACTGGTGCTAACGTTATCTTCCGCATTCTCTTACCTGAGTGATCCTTTTCGCGTTAACGAAACGATGCTAGCTAGCCAGTCCGTTTCCAGTGTGTGCAGGGGTACCTTTCGTTCATTAATTCGGTTATTATGTGACGTTAACTTGCTTCAGGAATTCAGAACTGTTGCTTTAAAACAGTTCCTTTGTATTTTCTTCATTCATTGTTTGCGCACTTTCATGTCACCGTGCTGGTATTGAAGAAAGCAAGCTGACATTACGGTGCTGGCAGGAGATTCAATGAGTCAATAATGGTTACGCGCAGCGCGCTCACCCCCTGCGTACCCGCCTACTTAGTTCTGTGCATTTACGTGCGCTATCCACCGAAAGAATAGGATACCCACCAACAATATCTGTCCCGCCGGGACGGGATTATTTGCCTGCAGTAAAGGTGCCCTTTATTTTGAAGCATTCTAAGTGTAAAGCCCATTTAGGAGAGCGACACTGGTTCAGGAATTTGCATTGGAGAGAGCAGAGTGTTTAGTTAAGTCAAAAACAGTTCACTTGACACTGATTTGTAGATGCCAGCATAAATAAACTATGCCAAACACTGTTGTTCCTCTTCAGCTAGAAATAGAATACATGGTTTATTAGCTATTCTGTATTTGAACATAGACATACATGTCAAGTTTTGGTGACCATACAGTCAAGTTTTCATATGGCATTCAAAAATCGTATTGCCTTCTGAAGTATCATTTTTGGAAGTTCAGAAAAATTATATTTGTTTAATATGGGTTAAATGGGAGCTGTTTGCTTTCATAGATGTGGAGATATGTGACCTTGTATTCAGAACTCTTTGATTCATGTGTGTGTGTGTCTTTAACTGTAAATTTGTCTTCCATACTGTTCCAGAATTATGCCATGTCATGTTTTCTCTTTTCTTTTCCTTTTTCCTTCTTGTGTCTGTCATATATTCGACTCTAGGGGTTTGGGCTGGCAGATTTCACAGCTGCTCAGTCTCATTAGAAAAAGTAAACAATTCAGCGTTGAATAGTAAATAGTTTTTATTTTCTGCCACTTTTGGCACAGCAGAAACAGACACTGAGCAGGAGAGTCTACCAGAGAAAGAGAGATTTCCCATCCTGCCTTGCCATGAAGCAGAGGCAGCTGAACAGGCAGAGAACATCCTTGAGTGATTTTGAGGGTGTCGCTTTGATCACAACATTGCGCAGGAACTCAGGGTTGTTATAGCCCAGCTCCTCGGCGCTGTAGGCATCAGGGCGCTGCTTCAGGATGCCATAGGCGTTGACGATCGACTCTGCGAAGGGGGCGTGTACGGCCGCGTTGTAGCCAAGCATGCGCAGACGGTCCATGAGCTCCTGGTGCCGCTGTGTCAGCTCGTAGCGGTAGTCTTCATCCACCTTCCCTGTCACAGAGTTCCTGGAAACCTGTTGAAAGAAGGATGGTGAGAGGCTACGTGACTTAAGCAGAGTCACTAGGAAATACAACTACACTGTAACAAAAAGCTCTTAATGTCATGATATGGACCTAAAATTTGGCAACATTTTACAGCTTTTGATTTCCTTCAGTGCAGTTAAAACAAAAAAAAGTTACTTGGCTTGGCCAAGGCTAGGCTGTCTGTAACTGGAAATACAGGTTTGGGCATGGTCAGTTTAAATCTCCAAAATCATTTCCTAAAGTCAACAAAGCACTCTTTCACACCTAAAGTCCCTGTTGTGTGGGATAAAACAGGCCCACAGACACTTGACACACTGCAAATTCTTATTGTTCAAAAGTGCCATGAAATGTTAATCACCTGAAGGATCTTCTCCGGTATGTTGAGCACAGTGAAACCATACAGCCGAGCCTGGCTTGGAAACACAAAAAACAGAATCCGGCGTTCCAGCTGGAAGGCGATCTCTCCCACCAATCGCTCCAGCTTCCTACTGTCTGCAGTAGCTGGGGGGAGGAAGGAAACATGAACTAAACGTCTGTGATCAAAATGTCTTTTGTCTGACTTCTAGTCTTTCTGTCAGCAGGTTAGCGCAAAAAGCAAGGGATAGAAAGATGTGAAAGATAGTAAAATCACTATTCATGGGCCAAGGAAGGTAACATTTGATCTCAGCAAAGAGAAAATAACTCATTTTCAACTTCATTATTGCCTGATTTCTGGAAGTGTACCATGCACAATGCAAGTTATTCTGCCCCTGTATAGCACCAATGAATGCAAAAGAGAAACAAGAGAAACTGGCAAAATCAATGAAAACCTTTGGTGTATTGACAAGTTTTCCTTTTTTTGTGTGTGGAGATGTAAAGCACAATGTGCTTCAGCAAACAAGGTAATGCAGTCAGGTGTATGAAAATCTGCATAAGCAAGTCATTTAAACACCTTTTCCCTCCTGAGATTGCTGAGCACTGTCTCCAAGTGGTTCCTTTCGATCTGTATTTCTGAGCGGGAAGCTCTTTTCTAGAGACTGAACCGTCAGTGGGCTGGATCTAGCCAGGGAAGTACTCGGCAGATCAGAGGTCAGTTTTCCCTCATCCAGAGTGTCTTGCCAACGAAGACTTGCTTTCTTTCCTTTACAAAATCAGGAAAAACAATTCCGTAGGAAAGTAATTTGACAATGTAATTTAACAATTACAATGCAATTTAAAGATTAAAGGTCAGACAAACAGACAGATATAATGCACAAGTTATTATTTCGGCCATTTATAGCAGATAAGGTCTGATTTATACAGGTTTAACTGCTTTTAACATTCTACAGCGACCCCTAGTGGTTAATAATTGGAGGTACAGTTATATCTTACGGCAATTGCCGACCCACGCCTTGAAAGGGACGTGTCTACCTCGCATTTGCCCAAGTCGTAAAATAGAAATACATACATGCTGTGTAATTTGATCAGTAATGATTAGACATACCTTTATTTCCCGTCTCCACGCTGGTTCTCTGCGAGTTCATCAGTTTGGACTGTAGGTCGTAATTCTCTCTCACAATATCTAGCATCATTCTCAAGTCCGCATTTTCATAACGGAGTTTCTCCAGTTCCGAGTACAATGTCTCGTAGCTGTCAGTCATCTTTCACCCTAAATTTAGTTTCTCATGTGACCACTTACTTCTCAACTGGTGTTCTGGAATAATCTGACAGGGACATATCATCAGTCAGTTTGATATTTATGTTGTAAGCGACATTACACTCTTCTGTGATGTCACAGATTCTTCATTCTCTCGTTTTTTCGGCTGGACAAGAGTGGAGTTCTGGATTTCCTAACGTTAAACTTCAGCTGTCAGTGGTTCTGAACTGTGCTGGCTGTTAAGTTGTTCTCATGTGGACGGTCCAAAATGAACACAATGAAAAGAAATTTGTGTCATTTATGCTTCTCTTTACATTAAGTCTCTAGAGTTACCATGGGCGTTCAGCTATATGCCAGCACGAGAGGAACGGGTTGACACGGTTGCGGATATACTGTAAAGAAAAGCACTGTTGCAAGAGCGAATCTTCGGAATGCGATTCCTTTTGCCCTTGTGGAATTCTGCAGTGCAACTCAGAGGCATTCTACTCATTAGGCCTCGAGATGTGAGGTCGATCTGCATATATTGCTCCTCTCGGAGGCCACCAGTTATTTTAGGGGGACTAATTATATTAAGAATAACTGTTATCTAGCTGCACGGTTTTAAAAAGTAAGGGGGGGGGGTCTTAATGTCAAGGGGCAATTCCCCCAGCCCCATCCATAAAGTCAAACCTCTTCCATGGCCTCCCCTGTCAGTAGTTCCTTTATAGCAAGGTCTGAAGCACTGAGTGTAGAGAAGAAGTCCACTGCTTTCATTTGTCAAACAGCTGGAGCATTTCCTTCATAAAGCATAGTCCAGTATCCCACTAGAAACTTGGAAAAAAAAAATTGCATGACAGAATTCCAATAAGGAGCTGGGCTGTTCTGCAGGCAAGGTGCAGCCCAACTACTCATTAGATAATATTGATATATGGTTTGGTGCTCCCATTATTGTGTCTACCCCCTTCATGTACATTAAGAAAAGAGTGCATACTAGGAATGAATGCTCCTACATTCATTGACAGTCTGCACATTTACAAAAATAAAAAGCTTAAAAGTTGTTGCCAATAAAATAAACTGACATTGGTTATTTTAAAGAGCTTCCTTGTTTGAAGGTCTGAATTTTCATGTTTAAAAGGTGCATATCCATTGCTCAAGTGTGGTCATGCATTCAAACAGGTTAATTTATTAGACAAATTGAAAACATGAAAATAAATGCATATTCATGCAACAAAAAAAACATCTCGCACTTTTGCTTTACGCCCCAAGTCTTTTAATTAAAAAGCAAACAGCAGTGTGGAACGAGCTTCAGTACAGTACCAATGTACAGATTTATAGTGATAACAGGCAATATTTGATCTATACACCCCAAGAACACTCAAATGGAAACCTAAAATGAAATCATTTAAAGCAGATCTGCAAGACAGTCACCGTAATACCTTACATAATTTCATTTTCCAACATATTTGTACAGAGTAAAGGAAACCCGCACAGTACCACACAGATGCACCGGGCCCCTGTGGAAGTTACTTGTTTAATTCCAGGAACTTGGAAACGAGTAAGAGGTTCTGGGAACAGGCGTCTGTGCACGCAGGGGTCATTTTGGAGTGCAGCCGGACACATCAGTAAAGGCAAAAGACATCTCTACATTTTAGCATGAACACATGCAAAGTCAGTGCTGCACTGGTCATGCAGGTCTGTAGCTGATTGAGAAGGCTTCACATACACACAAACACATGTCTGAGCATCCTTCAAGCACCACACCTTCAAATGCCTTGAATCTTTAAATATGACTAACTTTAAAACCAGTCATAAATACTTCTGAGTCATTAATACCTTTGTCCTGAAGTAGCCCCAGGTTCTATCTACAGCAAATTAAATAAATCCAAATAATTTTACAACAAACTTCTAATATATTAATCTTCATAATAATTTTATACATGTTATTTTTTTTTTTTTTTATCTCTGCAATGTTCAACTTCAACTAGCCAGTGAAATCACAAACTACAATATGGCTAAAAGTATTCAACAGTTCAGTACAAAAATAAAGGATAATCAAGTGCACACCAACAGTTTTACATTTTATTTGAAAATTGCTCTATATATATATATATATTTCAAAGGGGAAAGCAGAACTTAAACATTCAACATTTTAGACTCCTTCATCTCACCTTTGTTTCTATTTACTAAAAAATAACAGCTCATCTCCTGTTGGCAAATTAGAATGGAAAAATTGATTTTTTTACAGCAGTGCTTGAGTTAAAACAAAAATGTAATCTGTAGTAAAAACTCCATAAATCAGCAGTAAGGGAAATGTCATCCCTTGTGTTTTTCCCTGTGCAGGAGGGTGTGAGTAACACTCAGGAAGCCGGTGTCATTCGCTTAGGCATGCCTACTGGTCACCAAAGACCAAGCATCACAGAGACAGGAAGTATTTACAGCTGTGAAGCGGTAAAGCAGAGGGATTCTATCTAAGCTCCTATTTGTTAGAATGCTTTCCAACCATATTAGCATTATCAGATAAACATATGGAGTGAGTCTGTAACAGAAAATAACCAGGATTGCAAGAGGCATAGCAGAGAGCAAGGTCTCTTTCTAACTTGTATCGGCTCCTTCACATTCTTTAAAAGCAATGTGCTTTTTTTCCATTTGAGGTTAGCTTTCTCCCTTTCTTTTGCCATCTATGCAATGCACACACTTTCAAATAAGAAAGGGAGGAAAGTGGCATTCACATGGGTATGAGGCAAAATCGGTCAGGAAATTGAAAAACTAAAATGTGAGACTATGAATGCTATCACCCAAGAAGAGGACCAAAGTAGTCCACACAGTGAAAAAAACTGTATAGCTCAGTGGGTCTTCTAGATTTGTAGATTTTTTTGTAATGCTTCACTACTCTTTAAAAAAAAAAAAAAAAAGGCCCTCACTATCATGGACGTGCAGGCACCATTCACAACCTTCTGTCCTCAAAATGTGTTAAACTGGAGATGTGAGTGTTCTAACTTAAGCTAATAAATGAAAACGGCCACCATTACACGTTCAATCGCTCATCTCTCCTCCTCTCGCCAAGGGGGCGCCATCACTCGCGGGAGCGGCCCACCAGGGCCAGGATGTACATGAAGATGTTGATGATGTCAGTGTAGAGGCTGAGGGCGGCAAACACGTACTCCTCGGGGCTCAGAGATAGCTTCTTGTTCCCCAGGAGGAGCTGGGTGTCCACAGCCAAGAACTAGAACAAAAGCAACAACACACAGGAGCATTTAACTCAGGAACCGCTACTGAAAGCCACACTAACAACAAGTTCCTTAGCCTGGTACACCACCAGGCAGTCCCAGCTTGGTCATGAAAAAGCATGGAAGACTGTTCAACATGGTAATGTCCCGTTGGACCTGCATGGTTTGAACAGGCGGGAAAGACGCAGCACGCCCCCTCACTCGCTGCACTGCCTAATAACGTCACTGTACACAAACAGTGGAGCAATCCACAAAAAAGGTATCAAAATGCACTTTTCTCAGGATCTCACTCTCTGATTTACCTTGGCTATTTAGCAATAAAAAAAAAAAACACCATATTGCCTCAGATTACTATATTTCCCCTAACGTTTCCCTCACTTTTTTAAAATCACTAACCTTCCACTGCTTTCGCTTTTCATCCTTCCCTGCAGATATTGTTATTGCCTGTTTTGACTGCCTGCATTTCCATGCTTCCCTCAAACCTTGGTTTCTGTCCCCTCATCAGGATACGAATTTGTTTTCTCTCATCATTCGTCAGTTTTCAAAGCTCCTTCATAACACTGATTTATGGCCTCAGCTCAGACATATTCTCCTAACATTGTGCCATTGACAGTTTTCAGGGATTAGCAGGGAAAGGCAGATGGTCACACTGTCGGTGCTTTCGGTCGCTGTCATGACGGCACTGTGAAAACCTGGATACTGCCCGTGGCATCTTTTGGAGGAAAACAACATACAAGATGCCCAGATTGTTTGGACATGCATTTCACAATAAAGGTATTTATCAACTCAGAAAAAAAACCTTTAAGGACAACCTGTGAAACAGAAATCAAGAAAATGACTTTTTTTTTTTTTTTTTTAATTGAAGTTCAAGCTAACCAACTCAATTCTTTAGCTTCATTTCATCCATATATTAAATAGTTTGATAAGGTTAAGTATTTTCAGCCCTCTTGAGTGGCTTTGAGTATCAGTTTAACCACAATCCCCACCGCTACATGTGCCTGATGTTTGGAGGATTTAGCAGCTCTTTCCCAAAAGCTCTTGCAACGCTGAAGTAGTTATACACAACATCTGGCACACTTGCCTACTGTAAATCCATGGCACGGGTTGAGTGGCCAATCAGGATTGGGCCTGGTGCACATGTGACGGCGCTTTATATTAGCGTTTAAGCCACATGATGTACAAATCTCAGCTGACGCATTATCTAATTTTCCGGAATGACTTTCACGCTTCAAGGGACGGAGATTTCAGTTACTGGTGAAAATGACATAACTTTTGTTGCGTAAAATGTAAAAGCATGGGCCTCCATCATTACTTCCTACAATGTGCAAATCCTCTATGAGTAAGACCCTCCTCTACCAGTTAAACCCAATGGTGACCCCCCTGTCAAACTCTTCAGAATGATAAAAATACTACTGAGCAACTCCCACCCTTTTGCAGTTCTCTGACATCCGTCTTACCTTTCTTATTCGACACTTAACAATTCATGTAATATGACATGAATAACCAAACTACACTGAAATCAGCTTAGTATCCAGCCCCATCAGAGTCTGCCTATGCCCATTAAGATTGAAGTTATACTTGTTTTTTAAGTCTTCCAACTTCCCACAAAGCCTCATGCCTCCCCGTCTAAAACAGTGCAAGCTAAGCTAAAGTGGTACCTTGATCTACCATCCTGCCGATAAGCTCCGCCCCCCACCCAGAGCCCCACTGTAAGAGGAATAATGATTGACGGGGGACTCACGCAAGTGAAGAGGAGCGCCCCTAGCGAGGCATACACGATGTCCAGGATCTTGTTGCGGATGAAGATGCAGAGGAAGGCGAAGATGAAGAGGACGATCAGGCAGACGAGAAGCACCCCTTGGCAGGAAGTGAAGTCATACTTGCTCTAGGTTTTGGGGCAGGAAGGGAGAAATCATTAGACAAAGCAGCAAAGGGTGTTTACAGCAGTACATTACGAGCTTCAACTGCCATTAAAATGGGTTTCCATGGCAGGGGTACAGGTATCTCTCAGCTTACCACTGGGCTGCATTCCTAAGGACAGTCAGCAATTTACTAATTCATTAGGGATATATTAAATGCTGTCAGAATACTGGCAATGGGGAAAAAATAAAGTTCTGCACTTTTTCTGCTTAAGAAACTAAAAACTGGGACCAGGGTGCCCGTGTCACTCATGCAAGCTTTGTTAACGCATGCTAAATTAAGCCAAATTGACAACTTCATCCTGGACAGCAGTGAGTCTGAAATCTCGCTGCAGCTCATATTGTGACCACAGGTTCTTCCGTAGGCCGTCCCTACGGAAGAACTTTAAGAATTTAAGAAGGTAAATTGGTCAAATGTGAGAATTCGATTACATAAACAAATAAGTTTTGTTAACCTATTCTGAGCTTGTTAATGTTAAATCTCTCAGGTATAAATCAAATCTCAAACAAGGTCTGGGTTTGTTTTCTTAAAACCAAGATTTATGAAATAATTCCTCTTCCCTTATTCCAAAGACACATTTTTTATAGTCCACTGTGTTCAGTTGCATCCACTGGCTACTTCCACAGGTATACAGGAGGACGCAGTCATTTGAGAGTGCCTACGGGGATACTCCTGCCTATGTGGGAGCTCCACAGACCAGCACTGGGTGCATTGCTGTTATAAATTAGTTCTTCCCCCCTTGCCCAACACAGCTGTTATTAGCGTGAGTGCTTCTGGCATAGCAACGCCCTAAGGATGCCAGAATGGCTATTTGGAAGAGAAGGGAAATTAAACTGGACAAGACTGATGGTGGGTGGGGTGAGGGGGATAAATGAAGACTAGTGATATTAGAGAGAGAGAGAGAGAGAGAAAACAGGAGAGAAAGAGAGAGAGAGAGAGAGAGAGAAAGAGAGAGGGGGTATGCCACAAACCTGCAGCGAGAACAGCACCACAGTGAAACAGACCACAGCTGTGATGCCCACAGCCATGATGACGGTGTCCGTGTTGTAGTAGCTGGCGATCATCCCCACCATGTAGGACAGACTCAGGGTCAGGATAGACTACGAAATACACATAAGATTATTACAAAACGGCCACAGGAATCTTTTCTATGTCACTCCTGTTTTATCACATTGTTTTTAACAGACAAGGTGTACGAGTATTTTCTTTAGAGGCTGAATTACCGCAGACCATCTGTGCGTGTATATATAAGACCACACATTTCCCATCAAAAAGTGTTGCCATGGCCACTACTATGAGCACTACATTTTAGGAAGCAAATATCATGGACATTTTGTTCATTCTTGTTTGAGTAAATATCTTGCAGCATTAATGGATGGCAAGAAAGTTGCTCTGGATAAGAGCCTCTGCAAAATGCCACAAATGTAATGCAAATGATTGCAAAACTCAGTGAAAGTATATCATAACTATCACAAATGTGTTTTTCAAGGGAATGTTTATGGGCTGTACCAATGCCACAAGGTTCCAGGGGTGCTTGCGGCGGAAGTCTCCACAGCAGCTGAGTACGATGAGCGACACGAAGAAGACCCCATAGGAAACGTAGTACGTCCAAGGGTTGATGCGCACGAAAAGCTTGGCATCGTCGACGAAGGTGAAGACGGATACGAAGGCAAAGGTCACCAGCAGCTGCACTGTCAACACCATGAACACCTGGGACGACAATGTACACACACACACAACATACAGCGCCAAAGTCAGCTCCTCAAAATGGCTGCCACAAGGTTCTACCACAAGACTCCATACAGTCACTGATTTAAGATTCTACCTCAAGACTCCATACAGTCACTGATTTAAGATTCTACCTCAAGATTCCATACAGTCACTGATTTAAGATTCTACCTCAAGATTCCATACAATCACTGATTTAAGATTCTACCTCAGGATTCCATAAAGTCACTGTTTTGGATTGACTTGCATTGTTTTTCATGTTGGCTCTCATACCTCATTAACTACCTAGTCACTATCAAGATTCCAAATCTCTACAAGCCAATGTTTCATTTTCTAAGAACTGTAAATGCCAGCTAAATCCTGCAAACTTAACTTCATGAACAAATCCAATTTTTTACTTTTAACTTGTTCACCCCTACTCTTTCTTCAGATCTTTCCTCCTCCCTTTCTACTCCTCCCACCCTCCATCCGTTCCCCATCTTTTCCTGCCCCATGCACCTTGCGAATGAAGGCTCGTCGGATGGTCTTGTCCTCCTCCCAGCCGGAGTTGGCGAACTCATCGTTGTCGTAGTAAGATGGTGGCACATCGCCATGGTAACCTGGGCTACCCATAGGAGCTTGTGGAAACACAAGACAGACAAGAGGTTCCCTTTTCATACAGCTATTCAGAGCTTTCAAACAAGCACCCCAATGAATATGTGACTGTCAAACATGTAACCACCTTTTGGTTGGGTAATCATAAGTGGTGTGTTTTCCAAGACCACGGATGACCTTTTTTCTACAGGACAGCCTCCTAACGAACATTCCCCACCCTCAGAACTCAAACGGTTGACATTAAGGCCTCTGTAGAGGCAGTTACAACTCTGGCAGGGGTCCAGCCCCGGTTCCATTATTGAGTATCATGAAAACCCCTGAGAAAAAGTGCTGAGAAAGTGCAGTGGCTACCCCCTCTCCCCCTACCCCCGCCTCCTCCCCAGGCAGCCAAACACAGTGCAGATTCAGCAGACTGCACAGATGGGAAAGCTATGCCAGCTTAAAAAAACCAGGGGCAAACAGCCATTATGCTGTTGATTTTAACTCCGCCGCCATTTGCTAATGAGTGGGGAAGTGGGGTTTTCACTCAACTAAAAATGGGAGGAGCCACCACACTGAAGTAATGGATCAATGATTTGAACCAATGACTGCTCTGACCGTGGTGACAAAAACATTTTTTGATTGGTTCAAAGGAGTAAATGATTTACTGTTGAGTATAGCTCCAAGCTAACAGTGTTCATGAAAACTTAATTTCAACCATAACGTCTTCAAACTACTCCCCTCTGGTCACAAGAACAGTACACTTCGGTACAAGAGAGCCAGTTTCAATAAGACCTTTGTATTCTTCGCCAGAAACACACTGAACAAACGCCCCCCGATCACTATCCTGACTTCCTGACTGCTGACCTAGCATGACACATGTTAACAGATGCTTTTGTGCGTTTCTATCTATTTGAAGTGTCATTGTGTTTTTTTTCTTCTCTCTGATGAGTGTATCTGTAACTGTTTGTTTAGTTGAATTCCACTGGCAGTAGAAAAGATTTTCCACTGATTACAGCTAACTAATCTTTTGTTATTTTTATCAGACATGGAAAAAAGATCACCCTAAAAAACATCCAAGCAATTTTTACTGTTAGCCATTAATTTAAAGTTCAAACACACATAACAAAATATTTTAAAATAATCCTTTGCCTGATTGTCTGAAATGGATAGAAAAGAGAGGAACTCCCACAAATATCACTTCTGACTCTATACAAAAAGTTTTCCATAAAAGTATGTTGCAATGTTTTCACACACAAGTAATACCATTGAAAAAAGCAAATGATCAAGGCATAATCCTTATCAATGCTACTCTTCTTCTGTGTTAATTCACTAACTGAGATGTTCCAGGGCGTTAGCGTCTTTCGGCCAAAAACATCATCGAGATTTACCATTGGGGTCGCTGCTGTAGTCAGGATTGGGTGGCCCCTGGTTGTAGGGGCCTTGGCTGTAGGGGCCCTGGTTGTAGGGGCCCTGGGCATATGGCATCTGTGGGAAAGGCACTTGGGGATAGGGGCCCGGTGCAAACGCAGGGGCCCCCTGAGCAAACGCAGGCTGCCCGAACGCAGTGGGTGTGGGAAATGGCATCCCTCCAGGAGCCGCCTCCCCAAAAGTGGGAGGCTGCCCGGGCTGGGTGTAGTTTGGAGGGGGGATCATAAACCCGGCGGGGTTGGGCTGGCCATAGACAGCGTTGTTCAGGGGGTTAGTCTCCCCGGAGATTGGGTAGCCAGTTTTTTCCTGTGACATCGCAGAGGAGGCTGGTTGTGCCAGCTGGATCCAGAAGACAACACTGCGGAAGACAGACAGAATGAGTGCGACTGGGCCTTACCCAAACTTACAGCACCAAAAAAACTGCATCAAAATCGGGTTCTTTAATTGTAATCATACAGGAACCCTTCTTTGGTACTTTATAGAACTATTAACAAGCCAAAAATGAGCCATTTCATTCTACAGAACAATAACATGTTCAATACTACAAAATTCATCGATGATATTAAAGTACCAATTTTTTAACAGTTCATCAATAAAACAACACAGTATTTAAAAAAGGGTTACAAGCAAAGGAAGCGTGTACCTTTTATTTTGAATGCATGCAGACTCTTCAAACATCAACAATCCTATCACTGTAGCACAAAGAGTTATTGGCTACTGCTGATAACATGATACTCCCAGTGGGGTGTTAGTGCCTGGCGTGGTTACCAGACAATTGGCTTCTGGCTGTGAGAGATGCTAATACGTTAAAATATGGCAGCGAATATCGCGCTAAGCTAATATAGGCTATGTTTCATGTAATTATGGTACAAAGGTAATGCATGAGTCAACCAGTGGGCGGTGATGATTAATATATGTATCGCTAGATGAAATTCAGTTATTCCCTCTATGTTAGCCAGTTGACCTCGGCTTAGCTTCTCTTTATCAGGCCATTGTAAACAAAAGTGTTAAGTGTTGGGTATTTCAGCAATGCTAAACCTCAACGACGCAGGCCATGAGCTTTAAAAATGGTATTATATTTTTAGATATGCCCGATGCTTGTATTGTATTGTAAAGTGCTTTACACTAAATTGTGGCCAATTCGCTAATTAGTGGTTAAAGCTGCTACATCTCCAGTATTTGTGCTGATGTGGGGAGTTCATAGTAACTACATAAAGCCGACAGATTTCTCAGAATCAATTAGCTCCACTCACTGACTTCACGAAAGTGCTACTGGGGCTGGTACAGTTTTCATACTCTTTTCCGCCGCTTGAATTTAAAACTATTCCCCCAAACTGCACTCCAGCGGTCAGAATCTGTTATGGCGCCACCGTGTGGCACATCAGTGCATTTTCACTGAGTCTGGCAAAGACGTTACATGAAATGTAACGGTGCCTACAGAAATATTTAGACCAGAGCACCGCTAGCCAGCACGAACATCGGGCCATAGAAACTGTCGAGGGGATATAATGATTAGATGATTGTCAGGATTAGCTCATTATTATTTGTCTAACAGTAGCTTACACCCCAAGTTCTTCTTCCTCATTAAAGCCCATGAGAGAATAAGTCATCCATCCCACCACAGAAACACGATAGTCAGTGACAAAGGTTTATTTCCCTTTAGCTCTTACGTTTCACTTTGTTGCCAAGATATTGCTTTAGCTTACTCGCTAACGTTATAGACCACAGTGGGCTACCTATCAAGCTAAGTTTGTATTATATGAATTCGTTTGCAACTTCTGTTGATGTCGTGGTTTAGTATTGCAGTGGGTAGCCAACAGTTGACGTTATCTAGCAAGTTCTAGAGCTACTTGGAAGTGCCTTGCTAACAATTAATCACATGCACCATGATTCGCATCATCACGTCCACCGTTTTCCTCGTCGTGCATTATTCCTCCATCTACTTTGTATATTGAGGTGTTATTTATTATTATCGTAATAATTCTCAACCTGACATTTCGTGACGGACCAAGCAGTTACAGTTAACTGAAACCATGGAGGGGACGCAACAAAATATCTCAAAAACTATCACAATCTCGAATGCCCTTGTATTATGACATTAGCTAAAAAAAATTAGCTGGACTAACAGACTAAGCAACTGTCTTTTCAAAGCTTGCAAGCTATTCTTAGATAGCCAGCTGGGTAACTTCGTTAGCACTAGCTACCTACGTCGCAACATATTGCTGCGCTACCAACACTATTTATCGGTAGCTCTCTTGCCAGCTAGCCATCTAGGATAGCTACGTCGCATGTTAGCGCTTACAAAATGCGCCATGGACGATGGCTTTGTTGACTATTCAGCTGCAAAAATGAGTCTTAGAGGTTAAATTGTTACACTGAGCACCAAGCTAACTGACCATGTACATATCGGCGAGATAGCCATTTAAAAAACATCATCTGAGTGCAGGCGTCTAGTTGGCTGGCTATCAATCACCAATAGGGCGAGCTACCGTTAGCTGGTTAGCTAGATGATGACATGTAAAAAGTTGCCGACATAACTGACCTTGTTGGCTAGCAGTTGTTGCTTGCTTGTCGTCGTCCCTCTGCTCCTTCCTTTAAAGAGGAGGCTGACCGGAGATAGCGAGATATGTAGCTCTGAGTAACAAACCGCGGTGAAGTGTTTGTCTCTGCTAGCACTTGATTCCGTAGGCTGCACCACTTTCTGTCAGCAGTATCCCACCCAGAAACCCAGCCACCTGAATTACTGGACGTCTTGCGTCATCGCACGTTGCTGTCACCAGACCCCACCAATTCCTCTGCCAAGGCTTCCCTCGGCGCATCTGCCAAACTCCCAAGATCGAGAGTCTACTGACGGGACGAAGGTCCCTTTTGTAATGCGCTCCGGGCACCTAAGATTTTTATGTATTTGTCATGTTATGATAATCTCAGAGTTTAGTTGCTAATGTAAAATTAGGGGCTCCGAGCCTTGTTCCTGGGCGACCCCTTTGTATACTGGTTTTTATTTCTACAAATATCTTGTTTAAATAGTTGAAAACGTGTTTCAGGTCCATTAGTTTGGAGATTCAGATTCACAATATTAACATAATACAAGTTAACAGCATTAACATAATGTCCCAGTTGACATCAGTTAAAAATGAATATGCAATATTCAGGTGAATAACTAATCTGTTTCTGACATAGTGCGACATTAAAAGCGTAATTCACCTATTGATAAACTAAAAATGAAGAACAGTATACTGCTGGGTTTCACATTTTTTACTCAGCATCTAACTGACCAAACAGTTGAAGAAACAGTTTACTCACCTCTACTGATTTCTTATGAAGAAAATGTTGCTTTAATGTATGTATTAAACAAGCCCTAAGTCAATTTAAAATGTTAAAAATACATAACTGCAACTTATGACTGTCTGTCTGAGAGGGAATACAGTCTGCTAGATAGTTTTACTTCAGCAAGCTTTGTGGTCATCCCAGGACCTGAAGTAAAGGGACTTTATACAACACACTGGCGGGCAGGTTATGTAGCTCCTGTTGTATCACCCTAGAGTGGAGAAAGGTTGTGTTTATATACAAACACAAGATGATGTCCATGTCAGGGGATTATAACATGAACCTGACTCAGCAAGTTAGCCAACTAACTTTGATATACATGCTGAAATAAAACTATGTAAGAGGCTGTTTTAGTTCACAGGCAATGACAGGCACTGTTATTGTGTATCTTGAATTCATTCAGTTGTTATAGAGCTGATTTTATTAACAGAAAAGCCTAATTTTCCTCATAATATTAAGTTAGGCTGAAAATCAATTAACCTGTTTCATGGTCTATCCCTGACAACACCCCAGCCAGGATTGTAGAAATCAGCAACAACTAATTTTCAATTGAAGACTTATGACTTTTGCAACTTCCAAAAGTTGTTTTGATATTGGTAACTTTAATGAACAATGCCATATAACACAGATGCCAGTTTCATTAGCTGTCATCTTCACCCCAGTATAAATACTTTGGTGTTGCTTCATCTGTTCCAGAGAAATAAAGTTGATCCGAGACTCAATTTAATATTCTTTCACTTGGAACTGTGTAAACTTCACTGGCAGGGTTTCCTGGAAATGCAACCAACAAGCTCGTGAACCTTTTTTCTCAGTGTCATGCTGACTCAGATTACCTTTGGTCTTGTGTAAAGTTAGACCCTCCTTCTACTGCTTAACATCCCAGAACAATGTGTATCTGCTTTTCGACTTATGTGGTGACTTACTGTAAGTGGCACGGGCGTTACTGAACATCAAACTGATCTGTAAGAGTGGTTACTATGAGTACATGAGTGCAGTACGAAGTAATAAGATCTAGCTAAATGGATTTAATAATGTATCCGCTGTTTTCTTTTGCAAATGAAGTCTGAAGTCATTCCGGTTAAGTATCTCGCTTAAGGACACAACCGTAGAGCAGACGAAACTGGGAGTCAAACTGGTTGCTTTCAAGTTTAAAAACATGTTCCTGAACAATAATATCAACAAGAGTTGGACCTACAGCGCATTGACGGCTTACACCAACCTCCAAAAGCCGCCCCTGGGAGACAGTCTCCAAGGGCAGCATTTGAAACAGTGGTGAAATCACATAAGCTAATAATTTTGTGAAGTAGGGAGACATCTACTGGCTGAGAGAGACATTGCAAGCTTATCCATGTTGAGCAAACCTTTTTCCTAAATAGTGACTTATTGTCATCAGTATGCAGTATAATCTGCCCTGAAAGGAATTAGACCTATATATGTCTAAAAATGAGTTTTAAAATGTAATGATAGTTTTAATTGCACAAATAGAAAAGGATTTCAAAGAAATTATCAGTTTATGAGACCCATCCACCACATGCTTAAAATTTTACCCTTTTTCCTTCACACTAAGTGACTTTTACTTGTTTTTTTTTGGTCTCCCTGTTCTTCACAATGCAATACTTTGGCTGCTTTCATTCAGGCATAAAGGAGAAAACTGTATGATTTTCCATGCTGTTTAAGCAGGAGGTGAGAGTGAGATTAAAAAATCTTGCTTGAGAGAAAATTAAGGGAAACCAGTTCAGCAATGCTGGCATTACTGAATATATCTTGGTGGCTCTGCTGAATGCTTTAAGTTTTTCTGTGCTTGTCTTTTGGTTTCATTTTTTTTTAAAGTGAAACCTTAAATTGTGTGGGAGCCACAAAGCCCCCTGTAATTCTCAAACTCTGTCTCATTGTGGTCACCATGTGGCAGGAGTATGTACTGCATGAAGAGTTTGACATTGAGAGCCCCATAGGCAAGCAGGCCCTGACTGAGGTATACATGGAAGACCTGTATCTTACAGGTGACAGAGAGGGGTCCTCATATCACTTCACTTTAACTACAAAGAGGAGAGTAGACCCCGCCTCAAATAGGAATGAGACAGTATTTTATTACTGACTCATTTGTCAGGATCGTTAATGGGTTACAACCTCTGGAGTTTCATTTGAAAAATCATTGACCACTAGTTGCTTCCTAGTTGGTTTTTGTGACTAATTTTAGTTGTGGGAAAAACAAAAAGAAATGATTTTCTGGAAATCCTCATTGGGAAATGATATTTTGGAACAATTTGTTTTAGGAATCATTTTTTCCACAATTTAAAAGAATGCAAAATTACAACAATTAGTATTTTCATATATGTTATAATTATCATAAACACAAGTACTTATCATTGTATTTACAGATTTCGTGGTGTTTATTATGTAAATGCTGTTCAGAAGTGCTTGTATTAAAGAATATGTATCTATTGGAGTTACAAGTGTAACTAGACTTTCTATTTGCTTTTGGTGGCCTGGGTGAACTTTGCGGTAGGTGTCTGTACTGTGATCAAAGAGTCCAAATGAAAAGCCAGGGATTGCCAAAGGGGAGTCCACATGTGCACACATGTGTGTGAGACCATAGGCAGCCCAGTGTGAGATAGCACAGCTAGTGCACACAGAGGGCGTCCTGATGGTCGGGGGGAGGTGTGACTGAGGGGGCCATGTGCTCCAGTCTCTTAGCCCCTCCCCCTCTCAGATCTACCACTGGGACTCCTGTCACCTGCTG
Organism: Albula glossodonta; assembly: GCA_019788955.1. NCBI lineage: Eukaryota > Metazoa > Chordata > Actinopteri > Albuliformes > Albulidae > Albula > Albula glossodonta. The sequence continues at coordinate 5,109 of JAFBMS010000463.1, read as the reverse complement.
CTCTGTGACCTCTGACCTCTTAAGCTCCACTCATGCTCATTCAGTTTTCTCTCCTCCTCATTCCTTCACTTTGTTTTCCTTTCCTCTCTTCTGTGTTTGTTTCTGCCCCTTACCATAATTCCTTTTTAAAATACACTTTTAGAAGTACATTGAACGCTGCTGGGCAAGCAATCATGTATGGTGTTGTTAAGTCTTTGACCAGTGACTTTACCAATATAAATTAGTGCTGAGTAAACCAGTCATTGATGGGCCAGAAACCCTTTTGTTAATGTAATTGGCTGGGCTCAATGCTGGCCCTCCAGCTAAACTGTACATCAGTAATAATGATTTATAGTGAGGGCACAAATTGAGCCATCAGAACATAACTGAGTTTTGCTGATGAAAGTAATACAAAGAAACCTTAGAATCTGTGATAAAAAAAAATACACGTGTAGATCTTTTATGGACATTATTGCTGATGTGGATATTTTGATCTACACACCACTATCGTTGATGAACAGCAGTAAGAAAAGAGCACAGAGCTTTTCCATTCAAAAGACACTTTCTAGATGATTATATTTATTTTATAAATATTTCATCTATTTTTTCGCGGTATTACTGCCAGCTGCTGGAGAGACATTTATGGTGGCTCTGCCCTGCCTGTGACTGTCCTACAACTGCACCAGCTCACTGACACGCTGTGCTTGACCAGGTCACCTGTCCTCAGTCATCTCCCCTGCAGCCCCTGCTCTCAGACTTACCCTGTCAGAAGGAATTCTGCTGTTGCACTTTGTGACTTGGGGCTCTGGACCTGTGACCACAGGGAATTATGCATTTAAATTCAGCTTTTTTTTTGTTTGTTTGTTTTTTTGGTTATATGCACACACTGCAGCCTTCAGAGATAAAATTTCAAATAAGCCTTTGTTAAAAGCATCTTCAATATATTTAGTTGTTTAGCCCAACTGTTTATGCATAACATAGCACATTGTTTCATCATTCATACAAAAATATCTGGACTAATGATATTCAGGTCTAGCTCCTGTCTCAAAGAGAAGTTTTTTTCACTCAGGATCTGAACGAACAACCTAACGGTTAAAGCAGAATCCCTCGACTATTGTAGTTGCACATCTGTCGCGCCATCGTGCCGAACATCTGTCAAAAAAATTAAATAATTTACACGCGCGTCGCAGCCGGCCTCCAGAGAAACATTAGAACTTGCCGGAGTTCGTCTGAAGAGGTAAACTTAGCCGAGTAAAGGAAAAGCCCCACCGAGGCGCGGAGAGCAGCGTCTGTGAGACGGCCAACAGGTGTGCGCGTCGTGGACACACAGAGCTTTTGTTGGTGCTGTTTCTTTAGTAAAAAAAAAAAAAAAAAAAGCCTAACATTAAGAAATGGCCCTACGGGCCACCTGTCCCCACTGCACACACGCAACACTGACACCCAGCCACCAGGGGATGGCAGCTGACACAGGCAACAGCTGCCGCTACGCCACACTCCTTTCCTCAACGCCCCTCTGGAGTTTTACCCAACGGGACTGTTACAACACACCACTGAAACAGGCTACGGAATCTATATTTCTCGTGTTCAGTTTAGGCTACAGTTACGCTACGCCTCCAAATCATACCTATTATATTATTTATTTTACAAATACAATTATGGATATGCTTTTATAAAATATTATTTTGGATTCATTAACTCATTCTTAAGATTTTACTTTGTTCTATACTCACTGCAAACTTGCGCGAGAGAAATCCGTCTTTCTCCAGATTTTATATAGGACAGGCTGTACTTCATTGACTGTTCTCTCTACTGGGAGCTCTTGTTTGTCAGAGGGAACATAGAATTCTGGGAACATGGCAAAATTAACATTTCAAATTGGGTTTGGTACTAAATTTTGTTAAAGTTTAGATTCGTAATGAGATCAGTAATTTATTCATGCAATGATAATTTATACATAAGTAAAAGGTGTTGTGTGGAAATACTATTGGTGCTGTAACTGTCATCTGCCATGTTTAGTGCCATTGCCTGTGAGTCAGTATCTTACATATGCATGTTCAGATATCGTAATACATCACTTTTTCATGATTAAATTATATGGTACCTTTCATTTTACAGGTTTGGCTATGTCAATGGTAAACAGGCATGGCCATATCTGTGACACAGTGTGTAAGCTGAGCTTTTTATTCAGCTAAAATACTATACTGATTCATTAAAGATTTAACATACCATTAAAACTACTAATGAAGCAGCTTTCAACCAGAAGCACATTCTGTATAAAGTACTGTGGGGGGGGGGGGGGGGGGGGGTCCAGTCAAAGGCGGAGGCACAGAGAAAAGAGGACATACACTAACTTGAGGATGAAAAGAACACAATGTGGAAGTGTGAGATCCGTTTCACGCTTTCTGTCACTCATCAAACACATTCACCATGCCCGGTACTGAGGTGAATTAAAGAAGTGGGTCTCATATTTACCCAGAAAAATAATAGAAGCAAAGGATGCTTAGAAAATGAAACTATTCCTAAAATCACTGATGCATACAGCTTTGACACGCTCCACAGAGAGTTTGAGAAAGCTTCAGACAAGTAGAAGTGTCTGTGGAAGTGTGACCCTTTATGCAGAGAGATTTGGTGTGGAATTTTGGACAGGTGGAGTTCTAATGCAAGATTAAAATTCACAGCATCCCCTTGGTCAGACTGTGAGCTGTCTAATCACTGTGCAAACAACTGTTCCCAACCTCTGCACACATTTCACACTATGTGTTCGACTAGCTCTGCAGGACAACTGAAAAGCATTTTATTTTTTTTCAAGAACATTTTATAATGGGAGTGAACAGTTTTCATTAAGGACAGAATCAGAAGATCATATTCTGGACAGAAGAAGTAAATGGAAACATGCTTCTGTAGAGCGTTTGTCCACCACATTTTGGAAATAGGTATAAAATGCATTAGTCAGTTATATCATTAATAATGTATACCACAAAGAAATTGTAAACTTGTCACACCCACACATACACATGCACACACTCAAAAACACATGTGTATGTACTAAACAAAACATGTGCATATTCAAAGTTATGTGATTTATTTCAGTGTTACAGACTGGGAAGGTCACTCCCAAAAAAAAATCATTATAATAGGTTTAGAGCACTTTAAAGTTTATCTGTCAATCATATTATTAATCAAACACCACAGTTAAAACACAAAGCTTTGTGTTTATTTTGAGAATTTAAGCCTTGAATTGTGTAGATTGAAGGTTGCTTTAGAATTGCTTTGTGTTTGGGCTGAAGAAATCCGGTACAGTTTCTTTCTCAGATTGCAATTACACCATACTCCCCGTGACACCTATACCTGAGTACCTGAACACCGCCTAGTGGAATTTCACTGCTTCAGCGCTGTCTCCAGTAAACACATCTCCATAGCTACACTATCTCCCTCCACTTCAAGTTATCTCCCAGAGCGCTTCCCTGTGTTGGCCAATATTATCATGAGCTGGTACCTGGGGCTCAGAGAACAGATAGGACAGACAACTCCGTTATTATTTCAGTACACTGATAAACTGCATTCATCTCCTTTTGCTTGGTATTTTAAGGTCTATCTGTCATACCACCTTTTTTGTTTGTTTTTTGTATCAAATTTTAAGTATACTAATTATATAATGGTGTTTCAAATGTCTGATTATTTTGGTTACTCAGGTTGGTTTGGTTACTTAAATGATCAATAATTAAAAAAAAATCATTTTTCAACCTTTTTTTTATTATTTTCGTACAGGACAAAAACGTTTGAATAGTTTTGTTTGGTGTCACCCATATCATAAAACAGAGCTTGTGATTTGGCTGGGAGGGGGAAGCAGGCCCTCTGCCTTGCTGTGGGTTGAGAGAACGCACTTGTTTTGCTGCTCAGTGTTGTGAAACTGAGGGACAGAGAGGACCTCACCTACTATTTTTGGTACACTTACATGCCAGGTGCACGTGACAAGCCGTTGGACTGCCTTAGCGGAGAAGCACAAGAACAACCCACACTGTTTAACCAGAGAAGGCCCAGGTAGCTAACTGTATTAATGAACAAAGGAAACGTTTACATATTTAGTCTTTGCATGGCTTAACTGTGTTTGGTCACATTGTGATCCAGCAGGATAATGCACACTCTCAATGGACGATTTTACATGTAAACATTGCATTTAATTCTACCTAAAATGGACACTTAAAGAAACTGGAACAAAAAGACTTAGTGAAGCTGACTCGACCCTTCCTCCACAAAGCTAATAACACCATAAGAACTAAACAGTACAAAAATCACTTAAGGTTAATCAATAGTTAATCAACAGTACTTACAAAGCAAAAAACTACATGCGAGTCATTTCTGGTGTAAGCGCAAGGACAAAAAGACAGAAATGAGACACACAATACAGAGACCATGTGGAAAATGCATTTCCTTTGGATGATTTTCAGAGAAAATTGGCAAAACAGAAATGGTTTACTTATTTGGCCCTGCTAGTAGAACATAATGCATCAGAATGTTACCAAATAAAGTTAACCTGCTGCCCGGAGAAAAGCTGGCAAGAGATCTTAAACACAGATCACAAGATGAACACGGGGAAAAGAATTACAGTAAAAATTACAGTAAGAGGGCATCAAACATTATGTGCCCTATTTCCACGTTTAAAAAATAATATTTTGCCTTGTCATCAGTGACCACATGTTTTTTTTCCTTCTGTGTTTGCAGACATAGTGGGTTTCATTCCCTTGTCCCACATCATGTTTTTGAGAGAAACTCTAAACACCTCGGTGTCATCCCGCTTCGTCTGCCAGGGGTAGGCCGGACTCCCCTTTCTCCAGAGACATCCTACTTAAAGGGGTAAGCCCAAAATAGCCGGCTATCTCTCAAAGCAGTCAGGGGGACGGAGATGAGAGTGACGTGCTTATCTCAGACGCTGAGACCGGGTAAACGTGAGTCTCTACCCTGCTGAGAAAAGAGGACGGGAGGGTGGTATTACATCAGAAGTGTCCTTTTGGTAGTTTTCGATGCAGGTGGGAAGGGTAGAATCCCCAAAGCAGCCAGAGAGAGAGAAAGAGAGAGCGAGAGAGAGAGAGAGAGAGAGAGGGAAGGAGGACAAAGTTTGCAGAGCCAGTG